>JBBELK010000080.1:600000-859439 GCA_037783545.1 Henricia sp. BOLD:AAB3569 | reverse complement strand
TGCTTCAGAAGAGGCATGGCGGAGCGAAACAACCCGCCAAGAATTCCTCCAAGTCCATAACCCCTTTGAGTCATTGGTCCACTGAACCCTGGGTGGCCACACCCCACCTGGCTTAAGTAGTAGTCCTCGTAATGTTTTCCGTTGGGTGAAAATCTGACACTCATGACTAGTGGAAAAATTAGGACGGGCGTCGTTTCCTGAAATAAAGTTTTACTGTCGATTTCCCGCTCACGAATGGGATGGGTTGGCCCGTGTCGCCCCTTATATCTACATGTGTATTTCGATCGTGTTCACCAGTTTGTGCTTTAAAGGGAGGTAATGGGGATTGTCGTATATTTTATTGATAATTTTACCATACTCCCCTTCAACGGTGACTATTCTTAGCAGTGGTGCTCTCGTGTCCCCCACGGTGTGATACTCGATAATGTTGCTGTAGATAAACATGGAATTAAAAGGTTGTAGGTCCACGACCCGGGAACCTTTTTCAGCGCCCATAACAACGGTATCCTCGGCAAAGCCCAACAGTGTAGCCAAACCACCGACGAACTTTAGAGCAACATTTTCTTTGGTTTTGACTATAACTTTTTGAATAAATTTGTTGTATCCCAAACGTACGAGTCCACCGTGGTCTATTGGTGGTTTGATGTTACTCAATAGGTCCTCGACATTGGGGTAGTATCCTTCTGGTACATGATGCAAATGGACCTCTGAATTAATGCTGTCTGCCGAACAAGTCAGAAAATTATCTCCTTCTATAACGTTCACCCATCGATGGGGGCAAGTGAATTCAGCCAGCGCAACTTCCCACTCCCCGTCAAACGAAATTGAGGTTGGAAGGTTAACGAACAAATGGCTGATTGTGTTATCGGGGTGACTCCCCATTGAACTGTTAGACGGGAGCGTGACGTAAAATGAGTCCGATATGATTGGGATGTGTCATATATCATATGCAGCAATTGCTAATACCCGTCTGATTTTATAGTTTGTGTAAACCAGACACCCAGGAGTTGAACTTTTCGGGATAGCCGACCCACTTTACGAAATACTCTGTTTTGCCATCTCGTTTCCGGGTTTTCAGAACTTTTTCCACCTGATACAGGTCATCGGTTTTGACTACGCGTTGTAACTCTTGTTCGTAAAATGTTCCCTCTAATTCTTCTCCGTCGTAGTCCTTCAGTCTGTAGACCGGAGGATGGCGGGGGATTTGAGCACTGACATTAAACAATTCGGTGGTCCAGTTAGGCAGGTAAACTGTAAAATGTCTCGTCGTCATACTAATACGGACTGTGTCTCCAACATTATATTTGAAGTTTATCTGCGTTGGCTGGGTGTCTTCGCCGTAGAGAAAACCTTTCGCACGCGATCGGCATTATGGGTATTCACTGACGCCGGTGTGGTCTTGATACTTCGATGATAAGAGTGATTGTACGAGGAGAGTAACTTTGGTAAGACGTTGACGTAGGTAGAGGTGTTGTTTGCCGTGAAAAATTTAAACATTTTCGATTTGATTGTTCGATTAAATCTTTCAATCACACTGGCCTTGGTTTCATTCTGGGTTGTAATAAAATTAAAAACCATTTTCCCTTAGGGAATGTTGGAAATTTCTATTCACAAATTCAGTGCCTTTGTCTGTTTGAAGGAGCTGTGGCTTCCGTCCACTTTTCAGTATTTCCTGAAAAGCTTTAACCAGTTTGAGTCCCGTCTTGTTTCGCAAAGGGATAGGTTCAGGGATATCGATTTCTTAGTCATATCAATCTCATAAACGTCGTCACCTAATGCATGCAATGCGCGGAAATGACCGCCGTTGACAAGGCGCTGCGCTTCTTTCCCGTTACAAACTTTAACGTTTAAATGTTTCAGTTGGTTGGTTACCGTTTTACCGTAGGCCGAGTTGCCTAGGAGCTTCATTGTATTGGCTAATATGGCGTTAGATGGGTCTGTGTCACCGGCTCTTCTGGCATTACTCACAGAGTCACCGAAAGCACGAAAGCAGTTGTTGGGTCTGTGACTTCGTACACCTTATCAATCTTTATGCCGTGTGAAAGATACCACTGCAAGAGGGGTGTGGCCAGCAAAATTCTATCAGCGAACATACTACCAATTAGGGTTTTTCGGGGAGTTTTTAGTAATCCCGACCTTTCCGCATAGCCTTTCATGTGGTTACCCACGTCGTTTCGCCCTACTTCAATATTCTTCGGCGTCATCTCAGCAAATTGTTCCTTCATAGAATTTGGAACCCGGACGTCACATTCCACGAGACCAAAAATGAAACCGTCCTTGATGAAGTCTACGACTTCTTTTTGCGTCATTCATTTTTTGTCATGGTGAGGCAATCTGACCGAGTCAAGAAATTCCCTCAAATCTTAATTCCCCTCTTGCATTGCTTTCCATTCGCATTCCCAAATTTCCTTGAGTATAAACCCCTCTTTTCGAATGTAATCTGAGTTTTCTTCGGTTTCTGTTTTGAGTTGTTGCGATGTTTTCTTACTGACATCGTTGAAGTCGTTTTCGTTTTAGGTGACAACTGTGACCATGCCAGAAGCAGCCGTGAAATTGGTACACGGTGTTGGTCGCACTACAAAACCCATCTACTGGCAATTGTTGAGGACCGATTCGCTTTTCTGTGTTGTTAAATTTGTGCCTTACATGTATGTGTACAGCATTGCTGCGCGCCTCCCATTCCAACCACTCACAGGCCATAGCACCATACTCGTTTTGCGACGGAAATTGTTTTCGTGATTTCGTCTGACGGACAAACCGGACGGCATGTCCTGCATTTAAGCCCACAAGTACAAGGCATTGGCGTCATAGCCAACGATCTTTTGACAGACCTTGGGTCCTTCTCTAATGTGGGTTTCGTTGCGTTCATGGTATTGATTAAAAACTATCGAAGGACCACCCACGATATTATTCTTAATCTTGTGATAGAGATCTTTGTTCTTTTCATCAACGAGAGAGAAGGTGGTGCTATGGCCAAGAGTGAGGAATAGATACCTGAGTGAGAGACCGGGTACAGATATGGCACATTTAAACATGTCCATGTTGCGTTGTGCATAAAATTCCACCATCTTGTCGACAGCACGGAGAAACGGAACGACATCCGAGTTGTTATACCAAATGAGAAAATCTCTCATTTATGTCATTCCGTTCTCACGCCATGCTTTCTGACAGGAAGCGTAGTCATCTTCGCTTATGTTTGATTTTTTTTTATCAAGCTTAGCTAGACTGTCCATCCACTCGTATGGAAAGAAACCGTTCTGCTCTGGCACACCGTATGCCTGAAGGAATTTAGAGTAACTGTAGCCAGGTGCCAGGTAATTACTTATGTCTAGAAATCTAAGCAGCTTTGTTTTAAGTGCCATATATGTACCCGATCTCTTGATTATAAACTGCAGGGGTTCTGTTCTCTGCACTTTCGCGTATAGGTGACGTTTTATGAGATTGATATCATACCTCCCACTATTGAACCCAAGTACCGGTAGTTCCCTTAGGAATTCATCAAGCACCTTCTTCAGTTGCTCCAAGTTCCGCGTCTGCCTTGTCTTCTTCCTTCGCTCGCCCTGCTGGTCCCCGTCGACGTCATGCTGATCGATGCGTTGATCCAGCTGCTCGAAGATCTCTTCGTAGGTCAGGAGTAGCATGTCATAGGACGCTTTGGACACGGTGTGAAGGTGTTCGACGACTCGTTGCATCAGCGCCGCCGGGTTCCCGTCGGTCACAAAGCAGACAGGATCCTCGTGGCCGGGCACGTTGCTTGCGATGCTGCAGCTCAGGAGTTCGTGGCGGCTTTCCCAAGTCTGCTTTCCATTTCGTTTCTGAAGATCGGCCGGGACGTTTTGAAAATAGGCTTCAAAGTCATAGGTGGCCCTGTAGGGGTAGTAACGCTGTTCGTCGGGAACGTCGATGCCGATGTCGGTCAGCTTCTCGAATATGGTTTTCGGGAGTTGGTAGCATCCACCCGGAAACCTGTGCTTGACGTTGTCTTCGCAGACGACGTCATGTCGCCGGAGATATCTGGCATGAGTAAATGTCCGGTGACACTTGCAGCAGGAGTAGGACTTGCTGTACAAACAGAGGTCTGTGATGTAGGAGAAATGTCCGGCAAACAAATTGAGGTTGAGAGTCCGTCGATGAGCGCGTAGGGATCGTCGCACTAACTCTGCTTTGACGTTGTGTCTGCCTCCCCGTTGTTCCTCCTCCTCCTCCTCCTCCACCATCCCGTCATCGTGCTCCAAGTCATTAGTCTGTATAAGTGAATAAACCTGAATATTGATTTGGAAGAACTGTTCCAGGGCATCGAGATCGTGCAAAGTCACGCCTTTCACATTGGGGTTGTTGATGTGTGTGCTATAAGCGTCTAGCAAGTGTTTGGTCTCGCGTTCAAGACTGCGAACATTGTGTCCGTTAAATAATGCCAGACAACGAAAGAAGCAAAGGTTGTCGCGATACTGGTCACCGGTATGTCTGTTTTGCACGAGACTGACAATTCCCCTATTATCGGTGATGTATGGAGGAAAATCCTCGGTAGGCGCCCCAATGACAAAGTTAATCTTGTTAACGAAGACGCTCACGTTGACGATTTCCTCAACCGTCCACTTAGTGTCAGGTCTTTGGCGTCGCCCGTGTTCCGCCACGTCAGCGTCTTTCAGTGCATCAATTAACCTATCTATGTCGGCTTGCGAGCCGACCGTGATCGGCTGATCGAAGAAGCGGGCGTTATTGTAGCTCGCATGAAAGTACATCAAAGCCCCTGTCAACGAGTGCCTTAAAACCAAACCAAACGAAACATTAATTTTCGCCCGCCCTCTCAATTAATTAAACACGAACTGCATGGCGTCTTCTAGTCTTGCACCCTCTTCAAGTTGATCCACTCTAATCAGTCTAAAATTTTATATATCTTGCACGACCCTATTTGTGAGATGATGAGTGCGAATAGATGACCAGTGTTGGTGGAGGATATCTACTAGTTCATGGTTACCTGCGTTGTTGGCATGCGGTGCATCGGGTTGTCTGTCATGAAGCACTTCTGGGTCCTCGACGGAAGGATCATTGCGAGGGAAATTTCGCTGAGGTTGAGGAGGCGGGGCGGGCCCGGCAGGTTGAGCAGGCGGGGCGGGTCCGGCAGGTTGAGGAGGCGGGGCGGGTCCGGCAGGTTGAGGAGGCGGGGCGGGTCCGGCAGGTTGAGGAGGCTGATTGTTCATTTCTTTATGGCTCGCTCTTACATGACGGTTCAAGTTAAAGCGACGGCTGTATGATTTAGTACAGTGCTCACATGGGTATGCTCGAGTGCCCGGCTCGGGAGGAGGAGGGAAAGGTGCCGCTGGTGGGGCCGCTGCACTAGAACACGATGGACGATCAGAGTCGGCGAGGGGAGGATTTTGTACTGGATTCAGTGGTAAAATGTTCTTCGAAGTTGTCGGCCGACTGTGCGTTTTCTTATGGCGCTTTAAGCTATCTTGACGAGGGAACAGTTTTTTTGCAGACATCACACTCGAAGAACCGCGGGCCGTCATCCGACGGAACTTTACCACCGAGATGCCGACGTGTCTTGTGTCGTTTTAAGGTGTCCTTTCTTGCGAAGGTCTTGGAGCATTGACTGCAGGTAAGTCCGCCTGGTCGCTCTGGAATTTCACCATGCTCCTCGATGGGGCCATCTTTCCCACCAATGTCGTCAACTATTTCCTTTTAAATAAAAAAAAAAGGGGGAAAATAATTAAAATAATGATAACACCACTACTGAAATAACCGTTCATTCTTTGCAACATATCCAAAATAATAGTAGGGTGTTAATTTTTGTTTCAAAAACCGGAAAAAAAAAGAAGAGAAATGTTCGCATAAACCCATGAACAAACGGTTAGTAAAGACTAAAGCGCTAAAACGTCGACGTTGGGGTGTCAAGAAAATGCGTTACCAACTAGAAGTTGATAAAAATAATGTTCGGGAAAAAATTGATATAAAAAAGAATTAAACTAAACTTTTACTTACCATGGGTTCATCTAAAGCCATTCGCACTTCGTTACTCGTCTCAACGTTCGGAAACAACCACATGTTCTGTGAACAGTAAAACAAATATAATCTACATGCAGTTGTGTGACTTAATGTATACGTTCCTGTTAAATCAAATCGTACGCGTATAATGAGTGTGCAACACACACGTAATGGTTACTTATAGACTAAACCTTTTCGGACTAGTTAAACACGGGGAGGGGGAGAGCAGACGGAAGTGGCGCAATGAACAAGTCTTGACATGACCTAAACGACTGCGTTGTCGCATAATTTCCACAACCCATACTCAGAAGTATAACGTTTTGTAAATTATTTGCGGCGGGACCATGTGAAATACCTCTTTCGAAAATGTGTTATTTTATGAGTACATGTATATGTATGTGTACCCTATTTTAGGGACTTATGGTTTACAAAGGGTATACCACTCGTTATTTATTTAAATTTTACATACTACCCAAAAACCTATGAACGAAAATAAAACGCTTTGATTCAGTGCATTGTCTAGTCATGTACAGAACAATGTCATTACGTCATCAGGATGTTGTCTTCTACCAGTCTCAACTTGCCCGTGACGTCACTTCCGTACGTGTACCAGCAGGCATGCGCATGCGCTGGTACCATGATATACCTTTGTCTCCTCAGTCCAGTCTTAACTTGCCCGTGACGTCACTTCCGTTCGTTCATGCTGCTTATACCAGGAGTTCCTAGCTATATTGTATACGTTTGTGAAACGTTTCCTGCTATTTTTAAAATGTTTTGTACGTCGAGCTATTACGTTTTTGTGAATTCAAATGCTAAATGTTGTTTTTATTATTCAGCACGAGGTTGCCAATTATACAATTCCATCCACATACACCAAAAGACTCCCACACCACACATAATCACACATTAGGTTGATACTATACGACAACGCCGCTCATATCACACACACATATACACCCACCAACGATTAGGCTGCTCCATTTCCACCACTCCATACACCACCATACACCAACAATTGTGTGCTCCTAATTCCACCGCTCACACCCACCACCATACGTGCTCCTATTCCACCGCTCATACCAACCTCCGACACCGTCCCACCACGAGCAGCTGCTCACCACCCCCGCCGGAATTGGGGTGCTCCGCGGAGTTACTACACTACTCACAGCAGCCACACGTCGGACGTGCTTGGCACAGTGCATCCGCGTTGCGGTCGTTCTGCAGCGTGCCCCTCCCCCAAACCCATGGCGCATATGCCAAATGCGTTGATGAATTATTGTGCCATGGGGTCGTATTTATATAAAAACAAAAACAAAAAGCATTTGCTTCTATTTGTATGAATAAAATGGAGTAAGTTTGGACGGAAAAGGTATATAATGTTTAATGCCCTTAGAAGGGATGTACTGAATCCAAATACAGGCATCTGTTCCGATTTTAGAAACAAAATGTGGGGAATTGATGACCAATCATTTGTTATGAATTAAGGAGGTGCCTGCCAGTCGAGCGCTGACACTCGACCCGTGTTCTTTTTTAGCTTTTACGTCGTAGGCCTACTTTCAGGATTTGCATAGCTTTGTGTACGTGCCAGACAATAGAAACCCTATTTTTAAAAAGTCATTTAACTGTGCAAGCAACCACGTGTAATAAAGAGCTAGAATCCCCCTTAAAGGAAAATCAAGCAGTTAGGCTTTTTTCGATAGTCCAAACATCCCTCTTGCCGACGTGGAATTTTTTTTTTTAATTGTCGGTTTTAAGTGGATAAATTGCAAGCAAGAGTGCGCTTTCGAAAATGAGTTTTTCGCGATTTCTTAAACGCTCATTAAATATTAATGATATGCGCGTGACCCCGTGACGCAATCCTGAGAAAGACAAGTCAACACGATTGTTAGCTCCAGACGTTTACACACACAAAACTTGGAAAACCGTCTCTGTTAGATGGTGTTTTTTAAAGATTTGTTGGGGTCCAAAAAGCCAGAGATATGCCCAGTAGTTGCGTGGTTGTATGTTTTACCAGGCACTATGAAAAAAAAGAGCAGAAATATTTTCTTTATTATTTTAAAGAATGAGAAAAATGAGTCGCGCGAATACCCCTGTCACACCGGAGGCGCGGTGCCACTGCGGTGCTTGTACGGCATAAACCGCAGTGGCACCGCCATGATCGCCGTGGTTCTGCAGTGGTTCCGCCATTGATCACCGTAGCACCGCGGAAAAATTTCAAAACCGCGGACCTTCGCGGTGGCACGGCGGAAACTTTGAACATGTTCAAAACTTCCGCAGTGCCACCGCGGGTTGGGCCAATCCGCAGTGGGATCGCCGCGGCACCGCCATGACCGCCGTGAGACCGTACAAGGACTGCAGTAGCACCTCCATCACCGCCGTGCCTCCGCATTACAACCGCCGTGCAATCGCCGAAAAAGTAGACTGGCGACCCTACGGCGATCCCGTGGCGGTTCTACTGCGGTTATGGCGGTGCTACCACGGGAGCACTGCGGGTATGGGGGTGCCACTGCGGAGCCAGGGAGGAATTTTAGAAAATTTGGCGATTCTACTGCGGTGCCACTGCGTTCCTACGGCGGTGCCGGCGGTGTTATTGAGGTGCTTGTACGGCAATGGCGTTTCCACTGAGGTTGCACTGAGGTGCTTCCACGGTGCTACTGCGGGCATATTTTGTAGTATAAAAGCTTCGGTTTTCTGCTTCAATTCCAGTGTTCTAAAAGTCTTTAAACAGTTCAGATCGACAGTAGCACCGCGAAGGAAAACACATGTGTGACTGGTAGGGGAAAACTATGAAAAACTACTGGCGGTGTCACTACGTTGATGGCGGTTTTGACCAAAAACCGTAGTGGAACCGCCAATCCGGTCTGACGGGGGTAGAAGGTGTACTTGTACCGGGTAGGTAGATTGGTTCGCTTATTGCGAAAATATAGGGATCGGTAAAGGGCAGCCATGACGGGCAGAATTCTGCCCGTCACGTGGTTATTATTATTTTTATATTTTTAGTAAGTGCGCAGATTTTGAATTGACATTTGTAACTTGGCCGTGCGTGTCGAACATATCCAATTATGTAAATAAAGTACATTGCCTAAAGCAAAGGACTTGGCCAATTTTTTAATATAAAAAACACAATGCGCACGCGCAAAGACGACCAATTACAGATCAATATGAAGCGCCCTTTACCTGTCCTTATATTCTCCTGTGTGGAATATGTGGACGGGAACCAGTCTACCGGGTAGGTTGCCGTGAGTTGGGTTATGTGTACGGCTAGGCTGCCGTGTGGGGCTATGCATCACATCACAATTTTTGAACTAGCTGTCTATTCATTTTTATTGACGATTCCGCACGTAAATTGGACGCAATTTAACAAGCATAAAACAGCAACCGCTTGATGAATTTTTGCAACAAAGGTATTTTTGAAAACTGTTGCAGCTGGTCTGTTGATTGAAAGTGGTTTTAACTCAAAATATATATTTTGATTTTTTTTTTACAAGTCGCTAACAACGGTCGAGCTGGTGCATGCAACAGTCAACTTGAAGTTGACCAAGTACGATCGACCGTTTGCCAACTGCCGCTGTGGCGCTCATGTGTTTTGCTTCAGTAAAAATCGTAACTTTGTCTCAGTCGTCTTTTTTTCCATCAAACTCTCACTGTTTCGTGGTTTACAGCTCATAACAAGATCCTAAATTCATACCCAATTAATGTTGTTTTTTTCAATTTCAAGACGGCTGTTCGTGTCAAAACCAACGGCCGCGATTTACTGAAATTTACTTTAAAAGAGCATCATTGTGAGCCACAATTTCATTTTTTTTGTCACAAAAAGATATTAAATGGTTGTCTTAGTACAGAAAGTATTTTTCACGTTTGTAATTTGAATTACAAGGACGAAACAGGCATGATGAACATACACTTCGTATGTTTTCAATTCTACACAGGCCGTTTTGAGTTCTTCTCAGGATGACGTCACGCCCCTGTTTGTAAACAAACCAAGTGACCTCGAGCGTTTCAGAATTTCGGGTGAAGAGGGTCGGAACTGAATTGCGTTTTAAACAAAAGACTCGGTTTTTGGCGGAAAAAACGTTGTAATCGCGTTGTAGAAACATAAACCTCCATGATAAACAGAAAAACTTTTAAAAATGTATATGGGGGGTTCTAGCTGTTTACCGTTTCTACTAGTAGATGCTAAACAGTAAAAGAACATTTGTATTCATGTAAATAGAAGCATTTGCTTATTGTAAATGCTTATACGTCGTAGTACATGTAAATGCTTTTAATTCAACTTCCTAGCAAATGCTTTTACTTCAACTTCCTAGCATATGGTAGTATTTATAATTACGACCCATGGTCCCGGGGGAGCCACTACCCCTTGATAGAATGGATACTGTCCGTGACCATACATCCACGTAAAAAGAGTCTCTTTTCACAATCTAGCATTGCAATTAATGTACAGTTGTACGTACGTATTGTGCGTGAAAAGGGTATACATACTGAAACATAACAAATTCGAAAAACACGAATATTCTGGCACAAATTTATCTGTGATGTCATACATCATTATTGTTTATTGGGAGGATTATCAAATGTTTTCCAACAGAATCACATATCATCACCATGCATAACCTAATTGTCTTTAATTTAATGAATAGCAGATTGTTTTGAGGGAAAATAAATTGGCCAAATGTGACTTGCCAATCAGGTATAATGGGGGTGACGAATTCAAACTCTATACTTAAAATTAACTTATCCCCTTGATGTTCGACATTTCACTGCATATTTTATGTCAGTGTCTGGTGTAAAACATGACGTGTAATTTATTCATTAATTTGGCAATCACGAATATACTATTAAACTGTCCAAAATATATTTTCCTCAACGATTTAGATTCTTCCAACGTGCCCTCTACATCGGTTGAGCGGGACAGAATTCATCAGAAAAACAGCAACGTCATAAATCGAGTGGTCACAGAGAAGCACCTCTCGAAGTTGGCCTCCTGGATGGGAAAAGAATGGAAGCAATTCGGCATTCAGTTTCTCGGAATGACCCGAAATGACATCTTCAAATTCGAGTACCCGAACTCCCTGAACCTTGACGATGCGATACACAGCATGCTTGTCGCATGGAAAGAACGAAACGGCGTTGAGGCGACCTATGTAGCTCTAATTTCAAAGCTTAAAGAGTATTCAGACATCGACCAAGAGGCTGTGCGTAAATTTGAAGAGATGGTTGGGGTCATGCAGGTGGATGTCTAGTAGACCTCGTAAGAATGACGTCACGCTATGAGTTTCCGCAACCCTTCCATGATTTGCCAATCAGCAAATGAACTATTATAATAAAATGTGTACCCGCTGGTCGATCGCTACATGTTTTGGAGAAGTTTCTATGGGCGGACCGCACTATAGGCGAAGATCTTTGCGCCAAACCCATAACAAGAGAGTTGCGAGCTGAACGGTGCATCTAGAGTAGAAATTGTTTATACGCATTGTCCAATAAGTCATAGGAGTAGGAGACGGGTGGAGGTGGGGGGGAGGGGGGGGGGGGGGGGGGGGGGGGGGGGGGGGGGGAGGCTGATGCAAATATGTCAATTTTCCCCCACTTCTTTGCCTCCCATATATGATGTAATTCATATTTTGTCGGCAAAATCATGGTACTGTCGGCAAAAATAAGAAAGTTTAAGAAACTAATATAACACCGCTGATAAAACGCCACTGCAATGGCAATGCTATTACATTATATTACATGTATATCTATTAAGCTGTTGCGTGAGGGCGCCCCCCTTCCCCTCACCCCGCCCACTCCCCAGCCCCGCTCACCCCTCCCCCCCCCCCCACCCCCCCCCCCCCCCCACTCCCTAACACCTCCCCCCCCCACCCCCTAACACCCTCCCCCCCCCCCTCCCGCTCACCCCACCCGCTCATCCCCCACCCCCCACCCCCGGAACGACCCACTGTGCCGTCACTCCCCTCCCCCACTTGAAGAGCTCGCTACGCCTATGATAAGGGAAATGTACAACAGGGCTGCGTGACTGCAAACTGCGATACATGTAGGTATAAAACATATATGCATTCAATTATAAACCATTATAAAGTATTTAAAACTTAAAAATCAAAAGTGAACAAAAATTTACGATCAAAATGTATTCACAAACACAGATTTATTTTTAACATTAATTGATTTAAGAAGAGACTCAGTTATCCACGGAGCGGTTGATTTGATTTTCTTGGCCTGAGCTTTTTTCTGTGGGATATTGTTGTCGTAGTATCTCATTAATATACTATAAAAATTGCTATATGCGTCATTTACATTGTCCGATTCATGGACTGAAGACCAGTCCGCGTGATTTAAGTCGGCATTCAATCTATCAATCCCTTCGTTAGAGTAATTACGCACAGATTGTACAGTTTTTCTATAAATTTTGTATTTAATAGGTATTGATGTCAATACTGGTAAATGGTCGCTTAAGCCCCTGTCACACTTGTCCGAATCGTCACTCCGTTCATGTTCCGAGTAAAAAATTGTGGATTCGGTGTTTAATCGGTTTGAACTGAACTCAAACGGATTTCCCTCGGTTTTCCCTCGGTTTTCCAACGCTATATACTCGTGTACGTTCGGTGATGCACTGAAGAACTCGGAGAAATTATTGAACATGTTTAATAATTTCTCCGAATTGTCGCGGCAACCTCAATACGGACGGTATCCGGTATACACACGGAATATGCACGGAATACACACTGTACTCATTCGTTGCTATTCGTTGCAATGCGGAATCGGTACGGAAGAGTACGGAACAGTTTGTAGTGCACGTTGAAAAGTCTTGAAGCGTTATGAGAGAAGGTGCCGGGTGCGCTCTTTTTTATAGCCGTCCCACCCTCGGTTGCCGTTTGGTGCGCCACCGGTACATGTTCGGAATACGAACGGAATGGCCGGAATACGCTCAGAATGCGATCGGAATAGTTAGGAATTGCGTCGCTTTTGACCGGTAGACGTTCGGTGAACAATTCGGTGCATATTCTTTGCAACCGGAGACGAACGGAATATAAACGGTGTGTTCGGAAAGCGGTCGGTCTTGAGATCAATGAATCTTTCAAAGTTTGGCATGTCCGGTGATGATCGGAGTGGTTCTGCATATAGACGGATTGCAATCGGAA
The DNA here is from genome assembly GCA_037783545.1 of Henricia sp. BOLD:AAB3569. NCBI lineage: Eukaryota > Metazoa > Echinodermata > Asteroidea > Spinulosida > Echinasteridae > Henricia > Henricia sp. BOLD:AAB3569. The sequence continues at coordinate 846,312 of JBBELK010000080.1, read as the reverse complement.
TACATGTAGCAACTTATTAGATCCGGAATAAGAACGGATTATGATTGGTGTATTTTCATTTCTGGCTGGTTTTTTGACATTTCTCTCCGAACGTGTCCGAATTAATAATATTTCAGATCGGTTTATGAACGGAATTATAGATTCGGACAAGTGTGACAGGGGCTTTAGATCTGATATTATTATCACTGATTTGGGTACTGGTAAGATATTCGAAAATATAGTATTAATAAGGTTGCTGAGTTCTTGGTAATTCTTGTTGTTTTTATCTACAAGAGAAACAAAGGTATGAGAATACATTGTTTCTAAGAAATCTTGAATATTTTTTTTTTCGGAATTCAAAAGATTTATGTTAAGATCACCACAGATTAACCCCATTTTATCGTTTGAGGATAAATATCTCAAAACATTTTGTAATTTGTCGGCAAAGTCAGTATAATTAGATTTAGGGGGTTTGTAAATGAAACCAGCTACAATGTTCATAGCATTATCATTTTTAACTTCTATAAAAATTGGTTCCATTGGAGTAGTAGAAATGCAGAATTCACTTTTGATTTCGTAATTAATATCATTTTTGATTGATTTCGTAATTAATATCATTTTTGATGTAAAATCTTTATCGGGTAATGAGGGAGGATCAAGAATCAATATATGGTAGAGCAGTTGGCCACGTATGTCAAGGATCTGCGTTCGAATCCCAGTCGGGGCACTGTAATTTTCTCGTGTATCTAAATTCATCTCCAATTGTCAATCCTATCATAATAAACCTCCAATATAATAATAGTGACCTCTATAGTGAATGGGTTGGCATGGATTCCCCCTCTCCCCTATGGAGTCAATACCTCTCTTAACGATAGGCCACCGGTGTAACGAATTTGGTTGGCATGGATTTGCCCCACTGCATTGTTGGAAAAAGAGTGGCAAGCACGAGATTGTTGTGATGCTCCGGCGGGATGCCCAGATAGCTCAGTTGGTAGAGGAGTTGGCCATGTATGCCAAGGACCTGGGTTCGAATCCCTGTCGGGGCACTGCGATTTCCTCGTGTTTCTAAATTCATCTCCAAACCTTTTATGAATGAAATCTATGCTATGAAACTACTGTACCCAGTTACAATCACAATAAGCATTATTATGACTGTAACTGGGTATACAGTGAGCCATGATTGGATGTTATGCAATATATGAATATTTATAACTACTCGGGTTTCGCATAAGTAATTGCGTGGGATTTTGAACGCAGATATAAAGAAACACATAACACGGTGTCACAAGGTGTTTTATAAATAGGAATTCTTGTATTTATTATGCAAATCAACAGGCTTCTTAATCTCTTTGTTGTATAGTGCATCATTTCAGAGTACCATGTTGCACTGTGTATTGTGATGCAAATTCCATGCTCCAGTGATTTTACATGCAGTACTGTGTAGTGGTCACTACTGCTGTGTGCTTCTAGTAGTCAACACTGTGGTTGTTGCACACATTGTTATACAGTACAGTGTGCTTATAGTATACCACTTAGGTGTGGTTCAAGAAAGCCAGTTTCTACAAACTGTAAGTGATTTACTTTGTATTATAACAATGTTTTCTCTATTAGCTAAAATGCCAGTGTGCTAGTGAGAATTGCTTGACATAAAATTATATGAAATCTAAGTAGATTTCTGTTTTCCAAGATGGTGAAAATAGTTGAATTTTAACTTGCATACATAAACATGTGGGTTAGTTGGCAAAGTTATAAAATGGCATCAGTACTTGTGTTTGATAGCTTTGTAATTATTTTACTTTTAAAGGGCTTTTTCCCTTGTGCGGACTTGAATGCTTCCTTTCTGGAAACTGGATCAATCTCCTGTGTGGAGACAGTTCGTGACTGTGGGCACTACGTGAGCACACCGCCTCCTGTGTGGAGACCGCAGATCGCCTCCTGTGTGGAGACCGCAGATCTATCGCCTCCTGTGTGGAGACCGCAGATCTATCGCCTCCTGTGTGGAGACCGCAGATCGCCTCCTGTGTGGAGACCGCAGATCTATCGCCTCCTGTGTGGAGACCGCAAATCGCCTCCTGTGTGGAGACTGCAAATCGCCTCCTGTGTGGAGACTGCAAATCGCCTCCTGTGTGGAGACTGCAAATCGCCTCCTGTGTGGAGACTGCAAATCGCCTCCTGTGTGGAGACTGCAAATCGCCTCATGTGTGGAGACCGCAAACTGCCCTCCTGTGCGGGGACTAGTCGTACATGTACATGAATGGACGGGCGCCATGGTGGTGGGTTGTTTAATGTATAATCAAGACAAATAAGGTAACATGTTTATTTATGTATATATTTAGTGTAAATAAATAATTTTGTTTCGGTATAAAGTTGTTGACCCTTTGTGTTCTTCCTTAATATTTGTTTGTTTGCCCGGCAATTGTACTTCACTGTGCGAGACCCCAAAAATCACTGTCCACCACGGGAAGCACAGACTCGTGGTTGTGACAAATGGGGGCTTGTCCGGGAACCTCTCGCAACAGTGGATACTTTTGTCAGGGACAAATTTTGGGGAGATCACAGTGGTATTGCTGATTTTTAAGTGTCGGTTGAAGGTAGTAATAATTTGAAGGCTATGGTGAGTTCCGTTTCCAGTACGAACGATCATGAGCTCATAAGTTAAGTCATTACGCCTTAGTGTTGGACATTCTTGACTTTCGTTGCCGTTGTGCATACTGCGTAAGTCAAAGCAAACGCCGCATTCGACAACGAGTGTATCCCTTTAATGTGTAGGGGCAATGCAAAGCGTAACAGTTTGAATATGCATATACGTGGGTTGTGGATTTATCTTTTCATTATTCTGATACAGTCTGTAAAAATGGATTTTAAAGCATATATTGAGCTAGGACAACAAATAGGTCTAGAGGGGACAGACCTGGTGACGTTCGCCCAAGAACGGGAAATGGCTCAAGAGAAGCAACAGAGGGAACAGTTTGAAAGAGAGGAACGTCGGATTGAACGAGAAGAGAAGCAAAAGGTAAGGGAACACGAACGCGAGATGAGGACATACGAATTGCTTATAGAGCAAGAACGTGTTACTGAAAACCCTAGTGCGCACAGTACATTTAGGGCTCACCATGCTGCAAAAATTCCAAAGCTGCCTGTTTTTAACGAGGCCACCGATGACATGGATGCTTACCTAAGACGGTTTGAACAGTTTGCGGTGTTGAACGAATGGCAAGAAGACGAATGGGGTTTAGCTCTCAGTGCATTACTAAAAGGAAAGGCCTTAGAAGTTTATTCACGGCTTCCAACTGAAAAGGCTAAAGATTTTAATGAGATTAAGAGTGCTCTTTTGAACAGATTTCGTCTGACAGAAGAAGGTTTCAGAGTGCGGTTCAGAACATCTCGACGTGAAGATGGGGAACGATACAGCCAATTTGCAGACAGACTACGAGGATACGTGGAAAGGTGGGTAGAACTTGCTCATATCGAGAAATCATATGATGATCTGTTAGAATTGTTTGTCGGTGAACAGGTTCTTGGAGCGGCAGACAAAGATCTTGCACTTTTTCTGAAGGAACGCAGACCCCCGACCCTTGCAATACTTACCGAGTTGGCAGACCAGTACCACGAGGCACATGCATGGCTAGTCAAGAAAGATTCGGCCCAACAGAGACCAGCTAAGAATGTCACCTTTCTCAGCAAAGGCTTTACACCCAGCTCCACACCCACTACTTCAAAAGGTCAATCACCCTACTCATCGAGGCGATGCTACGAGTGTGGAAAGATTGGGCACATTGCACAGTATTGCCGAAGTAAGCAAGGGACCAAGCAGGTACCGGTAAAACCTAAGCAAGGTTATGCATTGACGTTAGAACCTGCAGTAGAATCGGAAGAAGAGACCGAGACTGGAGCTGCATGTCTAGAGGGAAGACAAATGCCACCTACAGAAGAGACACAGGGTAAGAATAACCAAAAGGATCATACATTCCCCTTTATCAGTGCTGCATGCACTATTGAATCGTCCATGCCTGTTCGACGTGGAGTAGTTGGAGAACAACCTGTCACAGTGTTAAGAGACACTGGATGCAGTACCGTCGTGGTCCGTCGAAAAGTGGTCGATGGCAGTAAGTTAACCAATCGTATCCAACCATGTATTCTCTTAGATGGCACAGTTCGACGTGTACCTGTTGCACGTATTTCTGTTAGCACACCATATTTTTCTGGAGAAGTAGATGCGTTGTGCATGGATAACCCATTGTATGACCTTATTATTGGCAATATTACAGGGGCACAAGATCCGCAAAAACCAGATGAAACTTGGAAACCACCAAGGAAACATGAGAAGCAGGAGTGTGACATACAAGGTTCGGCAGTAGAAACTCGTGGAATGAAGACTGCAAAGAAAAGTGATTACAAACCTCTGTTAGTTGTGGAACCAGAAGGCAAGAGTATATATCGGGAAGATATCATACTAGCACAACAGTCAGACCCAACATTAGCCAAACTGTTAGAGCATGTGGCCAACCAAGACCCACCACGGACTACTGGCAAAGGCAATACTTCCAGGTTCATCCAATGCAATGGCCTGCTGTTCAGAGAATTTCATTCATCCAACGTGAACAAAGGCACAACGATAAAACAGCTTGTAGTTCCACAAACGTACAGAGACAAGGTTTTGAAACTGGCTCATGATTCGCCACTTGCAGGACACCTAGGGATAAAGAAAATGACTGATAAAATTTGTCTAAGTTTCTATTGGCCAGGGATATCTGGAGACGTGAGGAGATACTGCAGGTCCTGCGACACTTGCCAACGGACGGTAGCCAAGGGTAGAGTCGGGAAGGTACCACTGGGAAGCATGCCCCTAATCGATACTCCCTTCAAGCGCATCGCAGTTGATCTGGTGGGACCCATTCACCCAATAACGGACAGAGGTAACAGATATATATTGGTCATAGTAGATTATGCAACACGGTACCCTGAAGCCATTGCTCTTCCTCGAATTGAGGCTGAAAGAGTTGCCGAAGCATTGCTTGAGGTGTATTCCAGATTAGGGTTGCCACAAGAGGTTCTCACTGATATGGGAACACAGTTCACATCAGAAGTCATGAGGGAAGTCAGTCGCCTCTTAACAATCAAACAACTTACGACAACGCCATACCACCCTATCTGCAACGGCCTTGTGGAACGTTTTAATGCGACGCTCAAGAAAATGTTAAGAAGGATGTGCATGGAACGCCCCAAAGACTGGGACCGATACATTCCTGCGCTGCTTTTTGCATACCGCGAGGCACCACAGGAGAGTCTGGGATTTTCACCCTTTGAATTAATGTACGGTAGGTCAGTAAAGGGTCCACTCTCCCTACTTAAAGACATTTGGTCTGAGGAAGATGTTGAGGATGAGGTGAAAAGTACCTACCAGTATGTGGTCGATCTTCGAGACAGATTAGAGACAACCTGTGAACTGGCAAGAGATGAGTTGGCGAAATCAGCAAAAAGGTACAAAAGATATTACGATGCAAAAGCCAAAGATAGAAGATTCAAAGTGGGAGACAAAGTTCTGATACTGAGACCAACAGATCGCAATAAGCTATTAATGCAATGGGCAGGCCCTTTTTCTGTTGTAAAACAGGTCGCCAAACATGACTATATTGTTCAAGTTGCAAGAAAGGAGAGAACCTACCATGCAAATCTTCTGAAGCTGTATGTGGAACGAAATCCGAACGAGTCCACTACAGTCGACACTACACACGACACTGCAGACTTGGCTGGTTTGGGATTTGTAGTGGAAGACCCGGAAGACTCCGATGGAGTGGTAGAAGTTGTTCTTCCACCTGTGGCATCCAAGGAAACCAGGAAAGATGTCGTCCTTGGAGATGACTTGGATGACCAGCAGATTGCAAAAGTCAGTAACATCCTACATCAGTACGAATACGTTCTTACTGATGTCCCAGGTAGGACTAACCTTATAGAGCACACGGTACGTCTCACCACAGACTTTCCAGTAAGATCTAAGCCTTACCCAACACCACACGCAACACGAGAAGTCATCAAAGCTGAAATTGACTCTATGCTGAAATTAGGTGTAATCGAACCTTCAAACTCGGCTTATGCGGCTCCTATAGTTCTCGTGCGAAAACCTGACGGAACTAATCGTTTTTGCATAGATTACCGCAAGTTAAACAATATAACAGTGTTTGACCCCGAACCCATCCCAAATGCAGATGATCTAATGGCAAGACTGGGGAAAGGTAAGTACTTCACGAAACTTGATTTGTCAAAAGGCTATTGGCAAATCCCGATTGCGCAAGGTGACAAGGAGAAGACTGCGTTTGTGACGAGTGAGGGACTTTTCCATTTCAATGTCCTTCCATTTGTTCTCCAGGATGATGAGAAAATTGTTATATGGCCTGTCAAATGTTGTGAACTATATTGATGATATTTTGATATTTTCAGAGAGTTGGGATGAACATTTACAGTCACTCGACGAAGTGTTGTCAAGACTGGAGCAGGCAGGATTGACTGCACGGCCGTCTAAATGCCTAGTTGGTTTTCGGTCACTGGAGTTCCTGGGTCACGTTGTGGGACAAGGTGTGTTGAGACCAAGACCAGGTAAGATAAGTCAGATAATTAGTGCCACTCGACCTACGACCAAGAAAGAAGTGAGATCTTTCATAGGGATGATTAACTATTATAGGAAGTTCGTGCCAAACTTTGCTGCCATCGCAGCACCACTAACAGACCTCACCAAGAAGGGAGCGTCAACCAAGGTGAAATGGGACCTTCCGCAAGAACAGGCCTTCAAGACACTCAAACAGCGTTTAGAGTCGGAGCCTATTTTAATTCTTCCTGATGAACATAAGACCTTTATTCTTGCGACAGATGCATCAGATGTGGGAATAGGGGCAGTTTTGCTGCAGGAGCGTGAAGGCGTAAACCACCCTGTGTCATATGCAAGCAGAAAGCTGCTGCCGCGTGAGCGCGCCTTTGCTACAATTGAAAGAGAATGTTTAGCACTAGTTTGGGCCATCTCTAAGTTTCATATTTACTTGTACGGTCGAGAATTTGTGCTGGAAACGGACCACCACCCCCTGTCATACTTGAGTACAGCAAAGATTAATAACAACAGAGTTATGAGATGGGCACTGGCCTTACAGCCTTATCGGTTTGTTATCAGGGCTATCAAGGGCTGTCATAATGTAGGACCAGATTTCTTGAGTCGTTGCCCATCTTAAGTAAATGGTAATAAGAATTCCAGATTTATAAAGTTGATGATGGATAACATCATCTTAAGTGGGGAGTATTGTCACAAGGTGTTTTATAAATAGGAATTCTTGTATTTATTATGCAAATCAACAGGCTTCTTAATCTCTTTGTTGTATAGTGCATCATTTCAGAGTACCATGTTGCACTGTGTATTGTGATGCAAATTCCATGCTCCAGTGATTTTACATGCAGTACTGTGTAGTGGTCACTACTGCTGTGTGCTTCTAGTAGTCAACACTGTGGTTGTTGCACACATTGTTATACAGTACAGTGTGCTTATAGTATACCACTTAGGTGTGGTTCAAGAAAGCCAGTTTCTACAAACTGTAAGTGATTTACTTTGTATTATAACAATGTTTTCTCTATTAGCTAAAATGCCAGTGTGCTAGTGAGAATTGCTTGACATAAAATTATATGAAATCTAAGTAGATTTCTGTTTTCCAAGATGGTGAAAATAGTTGAATTTTAACTTGCATACATAAACATGTGGGTTAGTTGGCAAAGTTATAAAATGGCATCAGTACTTGTGTTTGATAGCTTTGTAATTATTTTACTTTTAAAGGGCTTTTTCCCTTGTGCGGACTTGAATGCTTCCTTTCTGGAAACTGGATCAATCTCCTGTGTGGAGACAGTTCGTGACTGTGGGCACTACGTGAGCACACCGCCTCCTGTGTGGAGACCGCAGATCGCCTCCTGTGTGGAGATGGCAGATCGCCTCCTGTGTGGAGACCGCAGATCTATCGCCTCCTGTGTGGAGACCGCAGATCGCCTCCTGTGTGGAGACCGCAGATCTATCGCCTCCTGTGTGGAGACCGCAAATCGCCTCCTGTGTGGAGACTGCAAATCGCCTCCTGTGTGGAGACTGCAAATCGCCTCCTGTGTGGAGACTGCAAATCGCCTCCTGTGTGGAGACTGCAAATCGCCTCCTGTGTGGAGACTGCAAATCGCCTCCTGTGTGGAGACTGCAAATCGCCTCCTGTGTGGAGACTGCAAATCGCCTCATGTGTGGAGACCGCAAACTGCCCTCCTGTGCGGGGACTAGTCGTACATGTACATGAATGGACGGGCGCCATGGTGGTGGGTTGTTTAATGTATAATCAAGACAAATAAGGTAACATGTTTATTTATGTATATATTTAGTGTAAATAAATAATTTTGTTTCGGTATAAAGTTGTTGACCCTTTGTGTTCTTCCTTAATATTTGTTTGTTTGCCCGGCAATTGTACTTCACTGTGCGAGACCCCAAAAATCACTGTCCACCACGGGAAGCACAGACTCGTGGTTGTGACACACGGCATGGACAAATAAAACAAGGCTGTGATTGAGCCTCCGACGTGTAGTCTGGTTTCTGTATATAGAAATATGTGCGTGTTTTCGCCCGTGGGTGGGGATTTTTGTCACCTATTTTCCCCAGGGGTGGGAATTTTGTCACGCAAAAAGTGACAGTCCCCATGTGGGGAACAATAAAACGCTACACTAGATGGCAGCTTCTACGCCTACGTCGAAACAAGGCGGCCATTTATGAAGGGTCTTATGAGACTTTGAGACTTCTCGGCATTGCCCGTTATCCACGAGGACGTAGAGGAGGATCCCACATGTTCAGGAAAATCTTGACAGTACGTGCAGTCCATTAGACGTAAAAATCCAGAAAATAAATTGCCGTTAAGGAACGTATGTAATCTCCAGCCTCTTCCCCGTGCAAAAACATTTTCAAATTTTGCTGTTCACCTGTGGAACGCGAACGCGAAAAATTCAAACCGTGGCGGATAGATCAGTATGTTGTATAAGAAAGGCTTAGATCTGACCTCAGCCGCACCTCCTTTGAACTTTGTGATTTTTGGGCACTGTGTTGTTACCATCCAAAAGTCACTTCATCTCGTCGGAATATACCGCCCACAGGAGCAAATGGTCTGAAAACGTAAGGATTTCTAGAAGTTTGATGCATTTCTCGTCGAAATATCCATTGTACTCTATAAAGTTGTATTCTGGGCGATTTTATTTTACACATTGATAAACCTGAAAACTGGGATACAGCTAAATTTACAGATATGACAATGAACGCGGGTTTCACGCAATGCGTCAGAGGGGTGACTCACGAGCATGATCACACTTTGGACCTGGTGCTCGTCCGTGAAGACGACGACATCATTGCAGACGTTTCGGGTTACCCCTTGCTCCACTCCGACCATTACGCTGTAGCATGTCTTGTGAAATACGCGAAACCATCTCAAAGGCATGGAGTTGTGTATTTCGCAGAATGAATTTGGCCTCACGCGCGCATTGACGAACCTGCTATGCCTTTGATAAGACGAGCAAAACACTACCGGACGGCAAACCTTGCAAAGAGCTAACTAATGATTTCTTATCGTTCTTTGTTGAGAAGGTTGAGAAAAACGAAAATATGTGCGGTTGATCGCCCACGGGAATTAGCATAATATTTAGTTTCTCCACGGTACGTAAGCAAGAAGGTTACCTGTGTATGTTCAGGGTTATCTGGGTGTGGCGGGACCTTCACTTCACGTTGGCTCGCACCACACAGCAGACGGCCGCAACGAAAGAAGATATTGAAGAAATACTTCGGGCTTTCAAGGCTAGTCACACCGAATTACAGAATTCATTTGCCAAGTCATTGGAAGCTACAAAATTAGAGTTTAGCGAGGAAAATCAGAGAACAATCCAGGCCGTTCAGAGAAAGATTGCAGCCGCACCGGAGAAGAAGTGGAAAAAGGAAGGTAATAAACGGCAATTTGAGTTTAATCAGTCCGTCAACGACCTGATAGCCGAAGCTGTTGGTAACCCTTTTGAAACGAGCTAAAGACTTGATTGATACAAGACAGAAGCTGATTAAGCTTGCAGAACAAAGCGAATACGGCTGGACGACAGTTATCGAGTATGAAGCCAATGAGCTGGCTGACGATGAAGACGACGAAAAGAGAATTCAACGAGCCGAAGCCCGGGCAGCAAAGAGAAGCAAGAAGAAGCAAACTACCAATCAAGCGGCAAAGAAATTCAAGAAAGATTGGACCACTGACCCTGGTACTTCTGCCGCTGTTTATCCTAATCAGCTTTTTCGTGGCATCCGGACCGTCGGACAAGGCAGAGGGGCCTGTTTCTTCTGTGGAAGGTTTGGACACTGGAAGGAAAGCTGCCCGGCAAGACGGCAGCTTTAGACCACCACAGCGATCAAGCAAGGTTCAGCAGGCCACTAATGTAATTGAAACTAAAGTTAAGTACAGTGATATGTCGTATGATAACCACTGCTTTGAAGATTCCCTGTTACAATTTGAACCGGACAAAGAGTATGCTGATCATGAACAAAATCAAGGAAATCAACTAATCAAAGTTTCTGGTAGACTAAAAACGCATTCTCTTTTCTGGCGTCAAATTGGAATCCCAGAATATATTATGGAGACGATTGTCAACGGTTATTCAATTCCCTTTTACGATTTGCCATTGATGCAGTATTCTAAAAACAACAGGTCTGCTATGACCCATAATGCTTTTGTATCCGAGGCCATATCCGAGTTATTGCAGTTGGGTTCAATTGAAGTTTGTCCTTCACGACCCTACTTTACCAATCCTCTTACTGTTTCAGTTCAAAGGAATGCGAAGAAACGCCTCATTCTTGATCTAAGATTGCTGAATAAATTCATTCGAAAGAATTCAGTAAAATTTGAGGATATTCGCACGGCACAGAATTTCCTAAGACAAGGGGGTTTTATGTTCAAGTTCGATCTCAAATCCGGATATCATCATGTAGATGTGCACCCCGAACACAGAAAATTGTTTTCATTGGATCCTTGACGGTAAGAGTACATACTTTAGATTCAAGTGCCTCCCGTTTGGTTTAAGTTCTGCGCCATACATATTCACTAAAATTATTAGACCTTTAGTGAAAAAATTGAGAAGTGAGGGTAAAAATATTGTTATGTATTTCGATGATGGTCTAGGATACGGAAAGAATATTTTTGAAGCTACAAATGTTACCGAGAACATTAGAGCAGATATTATTGCATCTGGTTTTGTACCAAACATACACAAGTCCAAGTGGGAACCGTCTCAAACACTAGTATGGTTGGGACACGACATAGATTTAAGTACAGGTTCGTTTAACATAACAGAAAACAGAATACTTGATATTTATCAAGGAATTACAGAAATTCGAAAGAACCAAAGTCCAACTGGTACTTATGCTAACGCAATGGTTTTGGCGAGCTTGGTAGGCAAAATTGTGTCTACAAGTCTTGTAGTTGGTAACACAGCCAGACTTATGACCAAAGCCATGCATGTGTGCATAGAAACTAGGTCAAGTTGGGGTTCCTCTGTTGCTCTATCGGAACGAGCTACAAGCGAACTCAACTTCTGGTTGCACAACATTCGCGCATTAAATCGCGAAACAATTGAGACAAAACCCACAGCCTCTAGAATAGCATACTCTGATGCTAGTAGTACTGGCTATGGTGGGTATCTTGTAGAGGTGCGAAATGAATGTGCACATGGTCATTGGGACCAGGTTGAGAGAACCAAGAGTTCTACATGGAGAGAGCTCAAGGCTGTAGAATTAGCCATGCTGTCATATGTGAATAAGTTGGCAAGTCACAGGGTCAAATGGTTCACAGACAACCAAGCAGTAGCAAATATAATTACGAGTGGTACCATGAAAGAGGAATTGCACAAGATTGCTGTTGATATTTTGTGTTAGACACAATATCTCCTTGGAAGTGGAGTGGATACCAAGATCAGATAATGAAAAGGCAGATTAAATTAGCAGGATTATAGACAGGGATGATTGGTCCGTAGCAAACATTATTTTCAAACAGTGCGAACAAAGGTGGGGACCCCATACTGTCGATAGATTTGCCAGTTTCTATAACGCCAAGCTCCCCCGATTTAATTCAAGATTCTGGAATCCGGGATGTGAGAACATAGATGCGTTTACAGTTAATTGGTCGAATGAAAACAATTGGATAGTGCCCCCAGTTTATCTAATTCCAAGAGTGTTATTCCATATGATGCACACGAGTGCCTCAGGAACACTGATTTGCCCTCAGTGGTTTTCGGCCCCGTTTTGGCCAATTTTGTTCCCAGACGGACAAATTCCGATAGTAGGAGTTGTGGACATTCAGGAAATCCCGTTTTTTCCTGCGATGTTTGTAAGTGGAAGGAGTGACAACAATGAGTTTGTTACTCAGATAGCCAGGAGTGCTATACTTGCAATCAGATTGCAGTTTGATTACAGAATGATCTGTTAAGTGATGTCAATGTTCAGAGTAGTGATATCGGGCAACCTTCCGTTTGCCCGATACAGAACAGGCTATGTTTTGATGAAATGATTAAAAATTGTTTTGCTTTTTCCCTATACAGCTTATTTTCCAAACAGGCATATGGTCGGAAATCGGGCACGGAACTGAACAACATGGGGAATTGAAAAGCTTAGCAGCAGAGCTACCGGATGTCATCTTGAACTATAAGGCCGACTCCACTATTAGTCAATATGGAGGCGCTTTTACTAATTGGTGTTCATGGATTAATAAATATGAGGCATCCAAATTACCAGCAGACCCTTATTATGTCTCCTTGTATCTCATTCACATCAGTCACGCGGCTAAAACACCAAGCCCCATAATCCAAGCATGTGCTGCTATTTCTTGGGCACACAAATTGGCACGGCTACCTGACCCTTGTTCGTCGACAGTAGTGAAACAATCTGCTGAAGGTCTAAAACGTAGATTGGCAGTGCCAGTCTCCAAAAAAGAACCCATCTCGGCTGAAATCCTGATTCAAATGTATGATTATCACTGTGAAGATGTTTCAGTGAAAAATCTTCTAAAGATACGAACTGTGACTATGTGTCTAATTGCTTTTGCAGGTTTTCTTCGTTTTGACGAACTTTCACAGATTAAAAAGGGACATTTAGCGTTTGATAGTACTCACGTTTCCTTATATATCCCTTCAAGCAAAACGGATATTTATAGAAACGGTAATCATGTTGTTATTGCTAGACGTTCCTCTAAGGCCTGCCCAGTTAAAATGCTGGAAAAATATCTGGAGCTGGTAGGGCTTGAAGATCAAGATGCTTACATATTTAGAAATCTAACCCCCACAAAACAAGGTTACAAAGTAAGAAGTGTTAATAAGCCTATGTCTTATACCAGGGTGCGTGAGCTCATAATGGATGCACTTAAACCTTTAGTTGGAGAAATTTCGAAGTTCGGTATTCACAGTCTCCGATTGGGCGGAGCCTCAGAGGCTGCCAAGGCGGGAATACCAGACAGGTTATTTAAAAGACATGGCAGGTGGAAATCAGAATCCGCCAAAGACGGATATGTGAAAGAAGACTTCCCGAAGCTTCTTTCAGTGTCTCAATCGTTGGGATTGTAAATTCCCTGGCTTTAAACTCAGATTATGCACATAATATGCATGTGGTCCGAAATAAGACCAACACAATCCAATAATTAAAGTGTAATTTTAATATTTATTTCATTAATATATTTCGGTCATTTTGTGTGTTTAGTGGAGAAACGAAAATATGTGCGGTTGATCGCCCACGGGAATTAGCATAATATTTAGTTTCTCCACGGTACGTAAGCAAGAATGTTACCTGTGTATGTTCAGGGTTAATCTGGGTGTGGCGGGACCTTCACTTCACGTTGGCTCGCACCACACAGCAGACGTGTAATTTTATTGAAAATAATTGTTTAAAAACTATTTGTTTTCGTTTTCCTAGTTTATCTTGGTACGATCCATTTTGGGAGAATCCAATCATCTCGTTGGCGAGAGATAGCAAGCCTGGAGCCAAACTACGTTCTCAATTTTCTCTAAGAGTTTTTTCGAGTTTTCGTAGCCAGCTACTATCACGGTTGGTTCTCTTGGTCATCCCCAGCAGGGATACGTTTTCAGTTTAGAATTGTCAGTGACAAAGACGATGTTTATTTTGTAATTTTGCCAAGACGGTAAAATTGTGTCAGATAAAACCAGAAAGGTTGGTTTGAAATAAGATTGTTATTATTAATATTTATATTAAGCTAAAAATTTAAATGAAAAAAAGCATCCTTTCCCAATTCTACATGGAGCCAATTCCTTTAAGCTCTTCGGATATCAGCCGTCATTGAAATGTATTTTTTATTTTTTTATTTTTTTAAAACATGTACGGAGACATCGTAGGTGTAAAAAAGGTACATCTGGATGTCTCCCTATTTTTAATTAGGTTAAAAATCATTTTTATTAAGTTACGAACAATTTTGGTAGCTTTAGGTAAAATAAGTTAGTGTTTATTAAAGAAATTGTTACCGAAAATGTCTCCCAAATGCCCAATTCTCGGTTAATATTATTTATAATTCATTCAATTTTTAAAATCATTACTCACTTGCGTATAAATTCACCATTTGTACATGTTGAAAATGACTATACCTTTGTCTTTCCGTTACCGTCTTTCCGTTAGCAGATGTGATTTTAATTTATTTATTTGTTTATTTTGTTTAAAGAAAGGTATGTAGTACATACACCGTTATACTTCAGTGTTTACACAAAACACACCTCAATTGAAAAATCCTTGTCCATTATACTTTCATCCCGTTACCGACCTCATTATTGTCCATATATCATATACAAAAAGTAATTACGAAGAAAAACAAAAATATGGAAATTGTATACGATAGTGGTCAATATTATAGTGTTGTGCCATCAGTTCGATTATATCAATTAACCTAAGACTTACCAGAGGCCCAATTTTATTCAAATCGGGGCGCCCTTGTCAAAATATGTGTGTACACTCATTTAAATAAATTCGCACTACCTAAAGTGAAATTTATATTAGATAAAGAATTATCAGCATACTATTAATTATTATGTTAGATCTTAGTGCTGCGTTTTATACGTTTGATTCAAATATTACCGAACGCCGTTTAATCCACACTTAGTCTTTTTAAAGAAGTTCACACTACTAAGTCTGCGGTACTTAAAGTAATGATATTTTCATAAAAACGAAGGTAATAATTTAGTGCAAATCTAATGAAGAAACCAAAATTTGGAGGGGGAAATAAAATGAAGAATTTACTAGGAAAAACTTATAATATTTCTGAGTTGTCCCATAGGCTTAGTGCATGAGGGCTTATGTGACGTCCGACTTGTAAAATTCTTTCCATGACGAATCATTAGCATGTCACTCTGATTATTTTCCTTAATTTCATATTAGGGAGACATGGTAGGTGTAAAAAAAGGGAGACATGTGCGAATAGGGGGACATCTGGGTGTCTCCCTATTTTAAATTAGGTTAAAAACCATTTTTATTAGGTCGAGAACCATTTAATTTTTTTCATTTTATTTTATTTTATTTTATTTTTTAATTTAACTTTGAACAAAAGGTCTGAACTGATGGTCAACTGCTGAATTTATTCCTGCAAGCCTATATCTTAACTGACTTTCCACGGTTAGGATGAAGTGTGTTGCCTTCTCTTCGTGTGCCAGACTTTTGGGTGACGTATCTTATGGAAAACCATAAACAAAAGAACGAAAGAGAGAAGAGCACTGCTCGAGGGGAGCGGGGGGGGGGGGGGGAGCTGGGAGGGGGGGGGGGGAGCTGGGAGGGGGGGGGGGGGGGGGGGGGTTGGCAACAGTGAAACACACACATGTGTACATTACGTACGCACTGTGGACGTTTCTTTGTATTCGTGCACTTAAGAGAATTGGTCGGAAAATCGTTGTTTTCTCCAAATTCTTCCCTTATCCACCCCAATTTTTTCCTAATCCATGTTTCTAAACTTTACTCCTGAACCCTAACCTTTTTTTTAACACTCCACCCCCACCCGAACCCCTTTTCCCAAGTTTGGTCAACCTGACTGTGGACTTGAGCGAACAAGTGCAAGTCCACAATCCGTCACTTTTTCCCGCAAATTGTGGACTTGAATGGGTTTCGAGTCCACAGTGCGACCGCAATGCCCACACACCGTGTTCAACAACTACCTACAATACGTTCCAGACACATGGTCAGCGCAGCCGATGAGTATACCTTTAAGACCCACAACTAGACGTACAGGCTTCAACGCGCATTGGAATGGACGTAAACGACCAGCAATAATTATAACAACTTAACTAATTTAATTAGTATAATAACTTAATTGCTTGTTTCATTTAGTCTAATTAATATATGCATACATTATTATTTTTCTATTTGGAACAAAATTTCTCTCCTTTGCAAAGGACCCATTTTCCACTAATATCGGGCCTAGCTCCGCTGCAGCAGGCCTTAAACACCCATATACATGTACAGGACCTCCACATACAGTTGCAATTTTAAAAGACGTCAGGCTTTTCGTAGCCTCGGTTTGCCCATCCTGATATCTGAGGGAATTTCAACTCTGCTGAGCGACGATACAATACCCTGAGGAAATCCACGCAAATCTGTGAAGTGAGCCGGCTGTTGTGCTGAGCCAACTCACGCCCGAGTCATTTTGATGTGATCTAATCAATTCGGTCATGTTATGCCAAAAAGAAACGATTTCTATACTTTTCAGAAATTGTATTGGGTTCCGTTCCTTATGACTGTCCCATTCCTACCAACATTTCCGGCGACGATCTTAATTTACTCCGTAGTTTTTCAAATAAATAACAGGGATGCATGCTCACGAATGTAATGGAACGGATTCCCCAGTATGCTTTAAATAGCAACCAATCGCCGACGCGGACAACGGCCTGCCTTACCGAGTACATGTATCACATTCATGCACGGTGTTTACAATCTGCGCGCGTGACATTTAAATAATAATACACCCCTGTTGGTGTTGTACAGACGCAATTTGTAAGACGTCGGGCTTTTTTGTAGCCTCGGTTTGCCTGGCGATTTGAGTCTTGGCAGTTCTTGTAGCCTGTCCCCTTTATAATACACCCCTTTTGGTGTTGTACAGACGCAATGACGGCTGTTTAGCCTTGGTTTTTTTTCCGGGCGGTTTTGAGCCAGTGTCGGCCTTTGCATTAAGCGTTGACTGCATTAACTTAGAATTGGCGTTGATTACAGCATAGTATAACACAACATTCGCTTTCTTTTGCGTTTCTCGTTGGAGATTTTCGGTGCCCGCAACCATCCCAAATGTTCATCAATGAAATTTGTGTCACGATTCCTTTATTTTGTGTCCTTACATGAAGTAGATATAGAAAAGAAATGAAGTTTCTGACGTAGGAACGGAGTCAGAAAATGAAATGTATTTTCGTTATCGAACGACAGGTGCGTTCAATAACGACAGATGCGCTCAATTGAGCTCTTGCGTAATGTGTTACGCACCAATGCTCCTTCCTATATAAAGAGTGCAATTCGCATTGTATCTTTCTTCTCGGTGTGAGCATTGAAACAGTTTCTAAATGTGATTTCTCAAACACAACCTTCTTGGTTAAACTTCGCCAGTTGTAATTATTACTCAAATATAACCTTCTCGGTTTCCTTAATTTTCAGTTCGAAAAGTCTTACACTAGCTTCTCACAGTTATATACCAATTATGTTTCTTATTCAAATCCTCTCAACTTTCAGTTGCCGAATAAACCTCCACTTTAAGCAAAATGTTATGCTCCTTTGCTTCGCTCATCCGCATAAAAAACAGTTTTATTCTAAACACAACCTCAATAAAAGAAAAGAAAAGCGAAATATATATTTGTAGTATTTTATTATACAGTATGGGTTGGGGCCATGTTCAGATGACAACTATCCAATGTAAACAATGTTTAAGTAGAATAATGCTGAAACAGACATAAATAAACATACGTACATATACATAAACATACGTACGTACGTATTATTATCACGTACGTACGTGATAATAATATGTACGTACGTGATAATTTATCACGTACGTACGTGATAATATTACGTACGTACGTATTAAATGATCACGTACGTACGTACTATTATCACGTACATACGTAGTATTATCACGTACGTACGTATTAAAAAAACCAAAAAGGAAAATACTTAAATGTCCCCTCTGGGTCTTCGTAGTTTTCTCATGAAAACAGAAACATCAAGGTAGACATCAATAATGCTTCTGAAAGAAAGAAAAAAGAAAATATAAATATGTTATCATTTCGCAAAGGCTTTATATATATTTAGGCGGGTCTTGATGTCTCGTTCAACGTATCTATTTTTAGCCTGTGGAGTTTTCCATCTGCCAAATAGCATAATTTGCTCTTCGCTTATTCCTTGTTTGGCGAGATGTGAAGCTCCACCTGATCTAGTACTGTGCACTCCAAAGGCTTTCGGGTCAGGTATACCTATTTGCTTCAAGGCATCCAAGAATATTTCCCGACATCTTGTGTAGCTCAAAGCTCGTTTCTTAATAGGCTTATGTATTTTCTGACTAGGGTAAAATGACAAGGCTGTGAAAATGAAATCGTCGTCTCCGAAATGTAAATCGCATCGTTCCATGTACGTTTTTAGAATTTCAACTGGGCAATACTTATCTTGGGTTTTGGCCAAAATTGCATTATTGCCATCTCTAAAAATAGGGATAAAAATAGATATTTCTGTCTGATCGGGTAACTCAGTGATATGACAGGCTTTAATCTGAGTCATCTCGTTATGCCTAAAAAGTAGTGAAAACTTTAGAGAAATATAACAAGCAGTCCTTAGCGACAACAGGTCGCAATTGGAGCAAGCAAACTTGTCTATTATGGCCCTTACTTGGTTAAGAGTTAATGGTTCTTTTTTATTTTGGGGCTTATGCAAAATCTTTCGTTGCGCCACAAGGATTTGTTGTATGAAGGGCGAATCCATCGGATTGGGGGAAAAATGATGGTATGAAGCCACTTGATGGCTGCGGCAAAAGATACGATAACACTATCCGAGTTGGAATGGCTACCTTTATCCACTAAAATTGCAGCAATGACTCTCTCATCAAGAGGAAAAGCAAGGGGAAATTTATGTTCCCGTAACCAAGTAAACAGCATTTGTAGAAATAATTGACTACCGTACCGTTTTCTTTTGATAACAGTAGATCCTGAAAAATCTGTTCTTTGAAAGGCTTCAAAGCGTCTGGGAATTCTTGCCAAAATGTCTGCCTGACAATGACCTATAAAGAGAAAAATATGTTTATAAGTATGTTACGCATGATTACAATCAATACAAATTGCACAGACTGGGTTATTGAAATGTTGTGATCCCAACAATGAATTTATATTATTTCCTTGTTCAAGGATACCTTGTCCTTCCATGACCACAAAGTCGGTTATCCATGTCTTATAAAAGAACCATAGTAAAGGCCAGAACGGGGACGACGGCCACCAAGGGAAAACCAACACCCCTTTGGATTTGCACTGGTGAAGATGTTTCAAAACACTGGGAATTAGAGTTACAGGGGGTACGAGAAGGTAATTTTCTTTGGACCAATCTTGAGTAAATGCATCGATACCCGTCGCGCCGGGGCTCCAAAACCTAGAGAAGAAACGCGGCAGTTTTGTATTATTAAAATTGGCAAAACAGTCTATGGTGAGGGGTCCCCATAATTGATCGATAAGAGAAAATAGTTCCGAAGAAATCATCCAATCGTCAAGATCAATCAGTCTACTGATAAAATCGGCCTGTTCATTCGAAGATCTTGGTATCCATTGCATTTCTAAATGTATGTCGTTAGTTACACATATGTTGAAAATGTCTATTGCTAATTGGTGCAGGTCTGGATTCATACTTCCTACCTGAACTATCCGGGCAGCGGCTTGACTGTCTGTAAATATCCTAACATGAGATTTATCCAAAATAGGTAGAAATGAGGAAATGGCAAATTGTATCGAAATTAATTCTCTCTAAGTGGAGCTCTTTTGAGCTTCCTCGGAATTCCAGTTTGTATGTGCTGTGTGTACGTCATTGCATAGTATAGCACCGGAGCCAGTTAAACTTGCGTCAGAACAGACAACTTTATTGAATTTAATATTTTTGAATAGAAAACGTATGTTTCTTTCTTCTACATTTTCTTTCCAAAATGTGATTTATGATATGCATGATTGATCCAGTGTGGCAATGCAATCCTCATGAGGTGGCTGTGCTATCTTTATTTGGCAATTACGAGTGGTAATTCTGGATAGATTGCCTACGATTGGGCTCAAAGAGATTATTTGGCCTACAAAGGAATGCAACTTCCGAATGGTGATAACTTCAGCGGAAGTTATTTCATCAATTGTTGTAAGGATTTTGTCGACGCGTCTTTGGGCTACGTTAATTGTACCAAGTTCGGAGTTCCAGTTTAAACCTAGCCATTCAACACTATTTATAGGAACCCAATGACTTTTGTCTGCGTTGTAAATGAATCCCGCTCTTATAAGGTCGACCTTGACGTGATCTGAAATATCTTGAGGTAGTGATATATTGAATTGTGTATCTTTAGCAAGAGCTGGAACGACGCAAAACCCATCATCTAGATATATAGCAATGAGAATGCCGCATGATCGCCAATGAGCAAGGAGCGGTTTCATCCTTTTTGTGAAAAGCAAAGGTGCAGACAAAAGGCCGAAGGGCAGAACATTAAATTCGAAAATTCTTTGTACATTATCTATGGTCCATGAGAATCCCAAATAGTTAGTACCGGTATATTCAGGGGCGATATCTACATGATGGTAGCCGGACTTTAGATCGAATGTAAACAATCGAGAGTTCTGTGAAAAGAACTGGAGACCTACTTTCCAATCTTCTAACTTGAAATGCATGTTGGAAACGTACGAGTTAAGGTTACTTAAATCAAGTATCAGTCGTCTTTTACCCGAAGATTGATAAGCAACAGACAGAGTATTTGTTACGTAAGATGGTTGTAATTTCTCTTGTATCCTGTTAGTAGGGACGTGACAAACGGATGTGACCACATTCGTGTGACTAACTTATGTTCAGTTTTTTGTCTGTCGCCTGAGGTGTATGATTTTCAAACATCCATATCTGAGATGTTTTAGTTTTGTCTAAAAATTAGTTAATCGTACATTGTACATAATGAAACTATTTATAGCCTGATACCCAAATCTTGGAATCGTCGATGCTGCTCAAGAGGAAAAACTGGAGTAAAAATGAGACCACAACAAACAAATTATTATTTTATTATTATTTTATTTCACTCCACTAAGGTATTAATTCAAAATATATAATACATAAATATAAGTTGTACACAGTAAACATTAACAGTGGAGAAGGCAAGGCTGAGGAGGAACATAAGTTCCTATGACCAAAAAGGTTCAGCCTGCCATGGCAAGAATCATTCAACAATTACAAACTACAGGTAATAAAAGTAACAAATAACACACAAAAAAACAAAACAAATTAACCAAGAAATAAAACAGCTGCTCTTTTAAAGGAAGCAGTTGAAACAGAACAACGAATATCAATGGGTAAGGTGTTCCATACATCTGGTACACTATGAAAAAAAGAATATTTCAAGGAGTTACACCTGGAGAAAGGAATCTTAAAAGTAGGATATTCTCTACGAGAGTTAATCTGCAAGTACATGTTTTCTACTCCAGTTAAGTTATAAAGCAGTTTATAACAGAGGCAAAGACTCAATAAATTTCTTCTTGATTGTAGTGTAGCAAGGTTCAAAGAACTGAGACGGTCTGAGTAATTAAGATAATCTGGTGCATCATGGTTATATGAATTCTGTTTTAAATAAAATCTGGTAAAATCCCTTTGGAAGGCTTTCAATACGGTCAATGTTGCAATTTAGATAGGGGTTCCAAACAGGACATGCACATTCCAAAATCGGTCTACATAAGGTTAAATACAATTTGAGAGTAACAACAGTAGGAACATAACCACTAAAACGCTTAATAAAACCTAGAACTTGAGATGCCTTAGTACAAATTGCATTAATGTGACTGTTCCATTTGAGGTCTGCCTGGATAAAAACGCCTAAATATTTATGTGATTTGGTAACAGGAATATGCAAACCTAAAATATCATATGTGTGAACAAAAGGATTGGTTCTTCTAGAAATGGGTAGCAAGGCACATTTAGCTGGATTGAGAGACATTCCATTGTTATTGCTCCAAGATATTACATTATCAAGTGTTGACTGTAACTCATGAGCATCATTAATGTTGGTGACTGGTCTAAATAAAACTGTATCATCGGCATACAAATACATCGAAATGCCCGGAGTAACACATTTCTGAAGGTCATTAGTAAACAGAATAAACAAAAGCGGTCCTAAAATTGATCCCTGAGGTACTCCTGAGGTACTCCTGAGGTAACCTTCACAGGAGAAGATGTTACACCACTAAAAATAACACTTTGCCATCTGTCATCAAGAAAATTTTGGATCCAATTTCCCATCTGTTTACAAATACCCATCCCACATGGGTAAAAGTAGCATTTCTAAGGAATAGAAAATGAAACTGAGATTTATTCATGCAATGTGTGGAAATTTGAAGACAGTTTCTCGTTGCGACGACGTTTGCTTGGATTCGGAAAATCAGTTATCAACTGACTCGCCACGTGCAAGCAAAATGAAACCCCTGTTCTGTGACCAATAATGGTATAGTCCAACTATACCATTATGATCTGTAAGCGAATGTCAACCAATAAGACCATTAAAAAAAAAAACACACATGACTCGTCATTTAGCTTCGCGGCATGCAGGTGTCAATGGAAGAAAAATTAACCAATCATATTGCACGTTTCTCAGCATGATTATATTCAAAAGCTATGAATATTTTACATGTAGTAGGTTATCGACATTTACGTACAATAGTATGCATATTTTATGCAATGGTTAGACCAATCGGAAGCAATATCCCCTCTGCTATTGACGATATGTACAGCAGGAGGCGGCATTTCATTTACGGTGGGCGTGTCAGATGCTTGTTACAGTCCGCGTACAGTGCGAGGGAAATCAATAAGCCAGTTGCGTGATAGATTTGCATAAATCCTAGAGTCCTGCCTCTGCGCTATGGCGCTCGCATAATAAGAGAGTACTGCACCAGACTACCAGGCCGTTGGCAACGGTTGCCAAGTGGCAAGGGGGTGCACGCTAGAACATGTTAGCCGGCGCGAAAGTCTGTACGGTACCTGGAATACCTCGCACAGTACTCTATGCATTTTGAAGCTGGACCATCCGAAATTACATGTTGAAATTGCATGTTAAAACATGTACTCGCCATGAAATTTCGTCAAAATAACGAGTTAGAACGTCTTGTTTGACTCGAAATAGACGTTAACTTTGAAAGCTGGATCGTTCCCAATCTGTGCATGATAAATTCAAAAAAAAAAGTAACGATTTCGGGTTATAAGACTGGTTTGAAGCTGCCGATTTAACGTCACGAACCCGAACGAAGGGAGACGTATACACTAGACACCAAACTTGACTTGAAATAGGGGAAATAAGATGACATGCAGATTGTAAATCTTGCCAATATGATAAAATTAATAGCGCCGTTGATTGTTTATCCATTTGACGGAACATCGTCAGAAATTGGCGAGTTTTACTGTTCCAAAACGCGCGTTCAACATAACAGCGAGCGACTCTCGTTTTGCGTACAAGACCGGCATACGATTTCAAATACACCTTCCGAAATTTTTGAAAAGAAAAGGTCATGCCTGTTTGTTTCCGCAAATGATCGACGTCTCGCAGCAACTTGGGTAAAATCAAAAGTAATTCAATTATGAATTAAAATGATTATCTAGCTACATACAAGTTACAACAGATTTTAGAAATACTTTGGCTGCAAAAACTTGACCGAGCGGTTGTTGTGTTATACGTTGTTGAGTTTGTCTATATCCGTGCGGAATACGGAATTCACCACTAAAAATTGAGATGGGAAAAAAGGGCAGGCTCTAATTTGTGGGCGACAAACAGCACCCGTAACACACTTCGATTAGAATAAAATTTTAAACTAAGACAAACAATTATATCTCCTAACAGTCCTCAGTTTCACAAATCTGTCTAGCAAACACGAACCGGGATACGATCGACCTTTTTATTTTGGTATATTTAGTAGGCATCGCATAATTTTCGCATTTCCATTTTTCCCGGTCCACACACGCAAAATTCATGTTTCCTATTAAACCAAATCACGTTTCCTAACCAAATTTAAACTTTATGGGGGCATAATATCATGTAATATTAGAAAGAATTAGTGGCGAGGGTGTACGGTATTTATATCTCCACTTAATTAAGTCGCGTACGTTGATGTATTCCTCGCGATTTTACTTGGGCTTCGGAATATGCCGGTCATGTACGCAAAACGAGAGTCGCTCGCTGTCGCGTTGAACGGCGATCTGAAACAGCAAAACTCGCCAATTTCTGACGAAGTTCCGTCGAATGGATATTAAACAATCAACGGCGATATTAATTTTTTATCATATTGTGGCAAGATTTACTAGCTGCATGTCATCTTATTTCCCCTATTTCAAGTCAAGTTTGCTGTAAAGTGTATACGTCTCCCTTCGTTCGGGTTCGACGTTCAATCGGCAACTTTGAACCGGTCTCATAACCCGAAATCGTTACTCTTTTCTTGAATTGATCATGCACAGATTGGGAACAATCCAGCTTTCAAAGTTAACGTTCATTTCGAGTCAAACAAGACGTTCTAACTCGTTATTTTGACGAAACTTCATGGCGAGTACATGTTTTAACATGCAATTTCAACATGTAATTTCGGATGGTCCAGCTTCAAAATGCATAGAGTACTGTGCGAGGTATTCCAGGTACCGTACATACTTTCGCGCCGGCTAACATGTTCTAGCGTGCACCCCCTTGCCACTTGGCAACCGTTGCCAACGGCCTGGTAGTCTGGTGCAGTACTCTCTTATTATGCGAGCGCCATAGCGCAGAGGCAGGACTCTAGGATTTATGCAAATCTATCACGCAACTGGCTTATTGTATGCAGCAAAGGTGGGCTACGGGATTTATTGCTTCCTCCGATGGCGCATATGGATGGAACGTCACAGATTCTTTTGTCAGTTCGTAAAATCAAAAGTCTTCCAAGAAACAAGTAGGGTAAAAGTGGGGGTATTCGACCGGATAAGGTTCATTTGAGCATAACAGTTGCGTCTGAGGAGAAGCAAGGCAAACGTTTTCGACAATCGCAAGTCTAGGTAACTGCCTTTCATTTGCATCAAGCCCGAAACTGGAGGACCGATGAATGATGTGCAGTTTGACCACCAAAATGAGGTGTGGATGATGTGGAATTCGACTACTGGGTTGGGTTATTCGTCCAGTGCCATTTGTACTGAATACATAGTATTGATGAGACTTTGTTTGTTCGAAAATAAACTTCACTTGAGTTGTAATTTTATTCTAATCGGCGCAATTTCATAGCGTGCTACTTATGTGGGCATGCTTATAGACACTTTTGGCCATTCCATTGAAACATACAATAATATTCAGAGGATAATTTTCCTGCATACCAAGAAAATAAGAAATGAAAAATATTGGACGGTTCGGATCCGTTTGCGCGAGGCGCATGGAATAAAATGACCCATCACTCGTGTTAAAGGCACAAGCTCGTCAGCAATGCGCGCGCGCCAAATTCGTGCCACGATCGAAATACGCAGCTCCATAGCAAAGGCATGGAGCTGCGTATTTCGTGTCATCTTTTTGGCGCGCGCGCATAGCTGACGAGCCTGTGCCTTTAACCTCAAAAAATGTTTTGTTTTATAGTCATACCCTCAAAGGCGATTTGTGTACTGAGTACTGACCCAATAGCTCACACAATAAAACCAAATGAGTTTGAAACATGAAATAAAGAAGCATCGTGATTTAACGTGATCACCTAAGATCCAGTAAGAATTATGCTACTTTGTGGCGTCAGTTTGGATGTCTTTTGGATGTAATGGTGGTTTTTAATGAATCTTTTATTTTTCATTTTGCATGCTGCTGATTTGACCAGAAAGAAATCGCTGGTCGAAAATGCCATCTTGCGTTTAAACAATGGGTAGTCGTATAACACATCATTATTTAATTTCACTGCTTTGATATTTTGAATTATTTTCCGAGACGTGTGTATGTGTTTGTTTGTAGTAGGCCTAACAAGTGTTCTTTCCTCAAATCCAAAAAGTTTGCATTTTTTTGTTGATAGAATTAATGTGCACCCACCGCCAAACTAAAAAGAAAAGACAAGAAATCATGAGTCTTGTAAGCACAAGACCCTATAGAACTTTTAATGGCAATGGGTACGTACAGTACTACTATGTGTAAGGCCACTTACAAGTAAGTTGCTAAGCCTGCTGTTGTATATGAATATGTATCGCCTCTCCGGCAATCGCCGCGGTTTCATTGGAAGGTTGGGATAATAAAAATGGTTTAGCCTATTCCATCAAGGGGGTTTCTGACTTGCTGCACATCTTTTTTAAAGCAAATTACAAGTTGTTTTTTTACTGCTTGGGAACAAACTTTCTTCTTTCTTTCAGGATTAACCAAATCTGTGTTCAAAAAAATTAACATTTACTGACGTGATATTTTTTTTATATTAAAGTTTCAAACCATGAAGATCGGCGGCGTAAAAAAGAATTGTTTATATAATTAGACAAACAAATGTTATTTAATTAGACTAATAGTTATAAAATCTTATTAATCTACTAACTGTGGAAAAAAATGTGATGACATTTGGACCAGTATGATGGAAGTTATGGCTTTTCAAAGTAGCACATGCAAACGCACATCTGCGATTAGGTTTTTTTTGCATAACCTATGGCAAAAAAGAGACGTCAATTTTCATGGTTCAACTGGCCATATCTTTTGTTTTAGGCAAAGTTGTCAAATTATGTTTACGTGGTCTTATTATTGACCCAAGACTGCACATTTTGGCACAACAATAATTCCAATATTTAAAATTTAAATTGTTTTGTCACGTTCCTACTGTTATAATTAAGTAATTCTAGTATAGACTCACTAACAAATTGTTTATCTGATAACGCAGACCTGTTGTTTGTAAACACCATGGGAGGTGGATGAGCGTTGAAACGAATACGATATCCGTTCTTGATAACCGACAAAACCATATCGGATGCACCAAGGATATCATCCCAGAACTGAGCTTGGGCTCTTAACCTGCCCTTGACTTCTAGCTTATCAGATAATTGAACATTGTTGCAAGTTTTATAACCACACCGCACCTTTATGACGTCATCAAACTTTTCGTACAGGTTGCTCGTCTTGAAGGAAGTCCGAGTTGAATCAAGCTGCATCTGATCCAGTGGTCTTTTCTGAGACTGCAGAACTGGATGGACCGGCAATTGCTAGGAGTGCTGTATCTGATCGTCGCTGGACGATGGCGGGGGCTTGCCAAGGGACACTTCTGGGCTGGAAAGTCGAGTAGGCGAAGGGCAGTGCAGCTTGCTGGCGGGGCTTTGCTCGGAGGAACATTGGGGATGTCCCGGAGACTGACGAGAAAGGGCAGTTACGGTACCAATGACCGGGGGCCTTGCAGTTAAAGCACACATCATTTGACATGCCTGTGGATTAAAAGAAAAAGAGAGAGAAAACGCCAGTACGAAGAACTTAACGTGAGCTTGAGGTAAGCTGCAGGATCGTTATGGCCTGAAACTGAATGGTCCGAAGAAAGCCATGCGTATTTATGTGAGCATGCTTTAGTGAGTTCAGTGGGCGTTTCATGAAAGGATTGTGCACAGTCACCGGCAATGCGGGCATTGCCAGCCGCATCACTATGAATAAATTATATTAACAAAGGGATCGGAATTCTTTTATTATAGTGAGGTCTTAACCAACGAATAAAACTACATTTTTATACTCCTTTGCTTCGCTCATCCGCATAAAAAAAACAGTTTTATTCTAAACACAACCTCAATAAAAGAAAAGAAAAGTGAAATATATATTTCTAGTATTTTATTATACAGTATGGGTTGGGGCCATGTTCAGATGACCTATTCAAACACGACAAAGAATAACGGGGCATTGGAGTTATTACAATACACACCTCGAAAAAGAGTATTATCAGGACTAGGTTTATTCGTCGTGCCATCTTGATGCCAACGTTCTGGAATGGCGCGTCTTTGTTTCTTCCTTCCTTCCAATTCCTTGAGTGCTGCGTCTTCGGCAATCTGAACTCGCTTTAGTTGTTCTGCAGATTGGTCTTTGCTCCCTCCTTTCTCTAGTTGCTGGATGGTCAACCAACCCGCTTTGCTGCTATCAGCGATCTTTTATCTTTTGCTTTCTGTCCGATAATACGGTTTGTGCTTCCTTGATCAGTTCTAATGCTCTCTCGGAATCTCCTTCGATGATTGCAGAGCTGGTTCTATCTAGCAAGATGTCGATTTGACCACAGAAAGTAAAAGTTTAGAGTTCTTTCACCTCTAGCTTGACTTTAATCTCATTGAGCGAGGAATCGTTTTGGGGGGCTTTAGTCGAAGGCAAATTTTCAAATTTCTTATCGAAATACTGTTGAAACTTTTGAAAAAGAATATCGGGATTAAATCCAGCAATGCCTTCTTCTTCAACAGACATGCTGTGTCAGCGAAGAACGATAACGTGAGCTTGAGGTAAGCTGCAGGATAGTTGGCTGTGAACAGTATGGCCTGAAACTTAATGGTCCGAAGAAAGCCATGCGTATTTATGTGAGCATGCTTCAGTGAGTTCAGTGGGCGTTTCATGAAAGGACTGTGCACAGGCACCGGCAATGCGGGCATTGCCAGCCGCATAACTATGAATAAATTATATTAACAAAGGTATCGGAATTCTTTTATTATAGTGAGGTCTTAACCAACGAATAAAACTACATTTTACACAACTTTTGTTACGATTATTTCATTCGGCCATACGCGAGTTAATTTTACACTTTAGTTCACTTTCTTTAAGTGACGGAATGGCCGACGGCGTATACGGCTTGTTGTACTTTGGTAGACGGGTCCCGTGACTTGTCCAAGACTTGCTGGGGTAGACACGTCACCAGTCTAACCGTCGAACACCAAGCTACGGCGCGCCTTCCCTCTAGGCGTCTCTCCAGTCGTCTGACTACACGGAGCGGCCATGGTTATAGTTCTCAGTTGGTTCCGGGAGAGATATTGCTAGCTGCTACCGAGTGTGGAGTCAACTGCAACTGACCGGTTCTTGAGGATCTAGCCTGTACTGCCAATCTAAAAAAAAAAGAAGCTGAATTCTTCGTAATTAGAACAACGGTGCGATGTTTAAAATGAAACCCACTGATTTTTGGGGTTTCTGTCGGTAGGACCAAGTTGACACCGGCCAGGGAAACCACACACCCACTCTATCCCTCAGACTCTGTGTTATCTCGATACAGTCAGATTCGAATCTGTTCCCTCGTGTTTACGCACACTCATACATCTAATTATCTCCTTTCACCCGTAACTCTAAATTATTTGCTTAACAATTTAACCATTGCGACGTCATACTTACCATGTCTCAGAACAATAACTATATCGCGCAAGGTAAGGCAAAAGCCCAAACTGTGGTTTTACATGTGATAGTACAACACCATGGCCAGCAACAGAGGACAACTCGTGCAAGTACGCTGCGTTTTCCTAACCACGGAGATCGTACGCTCGGATAACTGCTTTATGTGTGATTAACCAACCTGATTGGCTTAAACTTTGGACTTTACTATTTCACATACGGGGGTGGTCAAACGATTAGCACCATTTTATACAAAGTTAAAATAGCATCATAGCTAAAAGGGGGGGAAAATGAAAATTAATTTTCAACCGTGACACGGACACACACGCTTTTGTCAGCCACTCGTATACACCGAACACAATGGACCGACCCCACCCAGCTTCAGGAGTCCCAAGAAGACCGGAGAAGGAAACTAGGGGCCTTACTGTTGAGACTGCTGATGCTTATGAAAATTCTTTAACGAAATTAGTGGCTGGGTGTCCTAAGTTGACAGCAAGGTTAGCCGATATTGACGTTCATTGTTTAGTTGATACAGGTTCGATGATTTTAACTGTTACTGAAGATTTTTTCTTAAAGTACTTTTAACCTGCAGGAACTGAACTAAAGTCCGACAGTCTTTCTTTAAGGATAACGACATATAATGGACTGGAAACACCTTATATAGGATATCTTAAGTTGGATGTTGAAATATCCAGCTACAAGTTGCCAAAGATGGGTTTTCTAGTTGTTAAGAGATCGCATGATCAAGAAAATAGGAAGATGAAGCGACAGATACCTGGGTTACTTGGTATGAATATATTACGTCCATTAATATATTTACTTCCAGATGGAGTCCAATTAGCAAATTCCACTTTGTCATCCTTGAGGAGTCTCTTAACCTTGCAAGCTAGTGCTGACGCCGAGGACAGTACAGCGGTTGCTGCAGTCAGGACGGCGTCAACATCCGTCTTTGTTCCTCTAGAAAGCTTCGTTGTGGTGACAGCCTGTGCATCAAAAACTGTTCCGTACGAACTTGCAGTTGTTGAGCCTTTACGCAACAGCGACCATCTCCCAGTAGGAATTTTAATGGCTTCTACCTTGGTCGAGACTGGAAAAGAATTTTAGGTACGAGTTGATAATTTGTCATCTTCAGGTGTTACTTTAAATCCTCATACTCGTATTGGAATTCTGACAGGAGTAGATTCGGTTGTTGATAATTCTCGTCATGTCAATCTTTCTGTTTCAGTACATGAGATACATATTAGTGAGACATTGATTACTTCAAAGACATCACTTAAAGATTCTGATGTTTCAGTGCCTGTTTCTGTGGACTTGAGTGACTTTACTGAACTTGCACAGACCCATCAACTTTTGCATAAACATAAGAATGTTTTTGCAACAAGCGAATTTGATTTGGGTGACACGGATACTGTAAACCATAACATCAACACTACCAATAAAGACCCAATTTATCAAACTTACAGGCGGGTACCACCTAACCAGTATAAGGAAGTTAAAGAGCATATTCACGAGCTTCTTGATAGTATAATTATCGTGGAAAGTTACAGTCCTTACGCTGCTCCCATAGTTCTTGCTAAAAAGAAAGATGGTACGCTACGTATGTGCA
Organism: Henricia sp. BOLD:AAB3569; assembly: GCA_037783545.1. Lineage (NCBI taxonomy): Eukaryota > Metazoa > Echinodermata > Asteroidea > Spinulosida > Echinasteridae > Henricia > Henricia sp. BOLD:AAB3569. The sequence goes on along the minus strand of JBBELK010000080.1, from coordinate 815,157 downwards.
TAGACTACCGTCGTCTAAAATCTGTGACTAAACGTGATGCTTTTCCTTTACCTCGCATTTCAGAGTTGGTAGACCAGTCGGTGCCAAGTTTTTCTCTTGTCTAGATTTAGTAGATTGAGTAGATATCATCAAATTCGAATCAATGAGGCTGATAGAGAGAAAACGGCATTCATAACGCCTATGGGTTTGTATGAATACATAAGGATGCCATTTGGTCTTTGTGGGGCACCTGCTACTTTCAACGTTTGATGCAGAAGTACGTGCGTAGGTGATTTGACGTACCAAATGTTATTCGTTTATTTGGATGACAATTGTGTATACTCAAAGTCGTTTGAAGAACATATAGCACACCTTGATCTTGTCTTTACCCGGCTTGAGCAACATAAGCTCAAACTAAAACCTTCAAAATGCCATCTCTTTCAAAAAGAAGTTCACTACCTAGGTCATGTGCTGTCAGCTAATGGAATTGCAACTGATTCTGACAAAACGAAGGCAGTTTTGGATTGGCCTGTGCGTCGTACTGTCAAACAACTTCGATCGTTTTTAGGTTTCGCCAGTTACCATCGTCGTTATGTACCCGGATTTAATAATAATAATAATAATGAAAATGTATAATGCGCCGGTATCCATCAAAAAAGATGCTCATGGCGCAGAAAAATAGCACGTCCCTTACACGCTTTAGTAGCAGAGTGCCAGAATCATTCACCTAAATATTTTCAGAGCAGATGGAACGATTCTTGTCAGAGGTCAATGGATGAAATAAAATCCAAATGTGTGTCTACACCTATTTTGTCCTATGCAGACTTCAACAAACCTTTCATATTAGACATATAGATGCTAGTTTGTCTGGTTTAGGAGCGGTCCTGTCACAAATACAAGACGGACAAGAAAAAAATCGTTGCTTATGCCAGCCGTTATTTGCGTCTAAAGGAGCGAACTATGCAGAATTATACTTCAATGAAATTGGAACTGTTGGGATTGAAGTGGGCCATTACAGAGACATTCAAAGATTATCTGTACGGTTGTACTTGTACAGTACATACAGATAATAATCCTTTATGCCATCTCTCTACTGCTAAGCTTGCCGGTGCTGTTGAACAACGATGGGTTTCCAGTCTGGCCTCGTATAATTTTGACATTTGTTATCGGCCTGGACGCATTAACCGTAATGCTAATGGACTTTCACGCCAGTTTAAAGTTGATCCAGGTGAGACAGTTACGTACGTCACACTCAATAATATGTACTAATATTTATGATGTATCTGCTTCGAATTTACCAGCAGAGTTACAAGTTCAAGCATTTGAGACATCTTGCGACATGGGTCCACCTAGAGCAGTTGCTTCTCATTGTTCCAGCATATCTGCATTTCCAAGCTATTCCAAGGAAGAACTTCGGAATTTACAGCGAACTGATCAAGACATATCACGGTATTTGGATTTCCATCTTAATAAGGTAGCTCCACCTAGGTAAAAATTCGAGTCAAGCGCAGTAAACGTTTTGCTGAGACAGTCTAAACATCTTTCATTGGATGATGGGGTTCTATATAGGAATATACAAGTTGGGACTTCTTCACCAATTTCTCACACCTACTGCTTTGAAAGAGAAGGTTCTAACTTTTCTTCATGATGATTTTGGTCATCAAGGCGAAGACAGAACTTTATCTCTCATCCGACAGCGTTGCTTTTGGCCATACATGTATCAATATGTGAGAAACGATACAGAATTGTGAACGTTGTACTGTTTCCAGGTTATCCAGACCTATCAGAAATCCATCAGATCATTTGTGTGCATCTAGACAGTTTGGAAGTAATTGCCATAGACTTTACGATACTTGAGCCATCGACTAGCCACATCGAAAATGTACTTGTTATAACTGACATCTTCTCCAAGTTTACAGTTGCAGTTCCTACCCGAGATCAGACTGCTAAAACTACTGCTGGTGTTCTTGTGCGGGAATGGTTCTTTAAGTATGGCGTTCCGCAACGGATCAGACCAGGGTAGGCAGTTTGAATCAGCTTCAATCAGGGAATGCATAGTTCCGACCTGTCAATCAAGCCTAACCCGCCGGCCAATCACAACAGAGCTATCAGACGGCGCCCACATAGGTCAAAGTGATGCAATCATCACGCGATGTTCTGCCTAACAGTTTGTACGTTGTATGCGCCAGTGACCGGGTGAATTTTGGTTTCAATGTCGGGCGATTCGCTATTCAGAGGTAGGAAAGCGCATTTTTATGAATATATGTCATCCCTGCATTACTAGCCCTTCGCTCAGTGTGTGCTACGGTAACTGTCGACCCTAAAAACATAAATACCTTTGAGTTTTCTCCAATGAATCTTTGCTTTCCATGCCGAGTCCCGTTGGTTTGCACGTTGCGTCGCCATTTTTTTGCAATGGCTTGTGAGCGCATAGCAACAATATCTAAGGGGCGGGGTTAACTGGGCAATCTCGGAACTATGCATTGTGTTTGATGTACAACATTACAAAATCTCGAACTACCCCGTACCATCCGGCTGGGAACGCTCAGTGCAAACGGTTTAATCGAACTATGCATGATCTCCTTCGCACTCTGTCTGACAAAAAGAAGTCTTCTTGGCCTAGGTATTTGCAAGAACCTGTCTTTGCATACAATTCAACCGAACATGCATCCACTGGATTTTCTACTTTTTACCTGATGTTTGGGCGAGAGTCGCTATAGATATCTTACTTTTTGGTGAGACTAAGACAACCTCACATTGCTAAGGTAAAATTGGACAAAGAATTAGCCAAAGGTAAAATGCTGTATGATCGGAAGACAAATCCAAATCGGTTTCAACCAGGATATTTTGTTTTGCTGCGAAAACACAGTAAGAGACGTAGCAAAATACAGGATTATTTTTATCCGGAAGTGTACAAAATTAACAAACAACTTGGTGATGACTCGTTTGTTTATGTTGTACACAACTAGCATTTAAAAGGTGCATATTACTTCTCGCATGACAAATGACAACTGAAATTTTGAATTTCTATTACGTGAAATATGCCTCTTTTTGACATTAGCATTTACCAGATTTCCACAACATATAGGTTATTGCGAATTTAACCTATAATTATACTTTTGTCTGTTGCAGGATCAATCGCTATTTTCAACTTCGTGCATATTTGTGGAATCTTGACTCAATTGAGTTAACCTCTTTTCCTCTAGTGGTGAGTCTGTATAGATCTGTTTATGCTAAAGGTAATTATATTTAAACTCTTGTAGAAATTGTGGCTTTCTTTTCCCAATGATATATTGGGAGGAGGTTTAATGATGACCAAGAGTTGCTATTTCATTAGCGATGACAAATTGTATAGTTTGGGGTTTTTGTATAATCCAGTGTTTAAAAAATAAAAAATAAAAATATCCAGCCTTAATTGAGTGTGACCAGTCGACCTTGTGTCACCTATCCACTAGGAACTCTTGGTATTTTTATCTTCCATTCATTGTGACTCGTTGGTCTGCTGGCACTGGTTCAGAAATTCCTTGCATTTCACTTGTTCTTTACTCTTGAGTGTTAACTCCTGCCTTGTATTGTTCACCAATTCCTGGTAAGATCACTATTCTTTGTTCCAGTAAAACCACCAGATTCTTTGACATAGGTCAATCATTCTTTGGCTGCAGAGTCTTTACAAACCAGAGCTGGTTGGAATTCCTTTATTGGAAGGGCATTTCAAGTTGCTTTGTTGACCATATAATCATTCAACTTTCAAGTAGAACGTTTCTATAAAACACCGTGTGGTTGTGTGTAGAGTCAGTCTGTCTGTCCTCTTATGAGACTGTTGTTCCTGTGTGGCGTGGCATAGACCTGCACGGTACAATCATTTTCGTACCTCATCTTGTACATGTGCCACACTTCACCAAGTTCTACTTTCAATCTTCATTTATAATTAAGATGCAGTATTGACTGTCGTTTTGTACGGTTTTGGCTAAGTTTGCCTACGCAGTAAAATAAATAAATTATTTTGCACGCATATATTACTGAAATTGCTTCATTATCGAGTTTAAGGAACTATAATTAAGGAGTTAAGGTTGCAATAGCAAGACGTACGCTTACTTAAAGTGTGTACTAAATTGCCAATTTAAATATACGTGCAATACAAATACTCTTGACGTAAATTTCAGAGAAATAAGATTTGATAAAATTGCACTCTTTTGAGGTACGAGTAGTTTCCGTCCTTCAACATAAGTTTGATATTCTCTAAAATAAATCACTTGTGTGTACATATGTTTTAGTAACTGTAAAATAACATTATCCTACTGTGACGTCCATTACCTGTGAGGGGTCATTTGTGCTTCCGTATTACTGGTCTTCTGCAATGCCACCTCTCATCGGTTACACCGTAATACAGACACATACGGTCTCTTACTCAAGCCCGCTTTTGGGTTTAAAACAGTGTGCAAGCTCATTTATAAGGACAAGAAAACGCTTTGTAAGAATGTTGGCATCGGTGCATGGCGCCCAATCCTAATTTGGGTTTGCATTCATTGAGATCAGGTGGCATAACCACTGTGGCCAGAAGGCAGATAGGAGACCTGTGTCTCGAGTGTCATGGCCGTTGGAAAAAATATGAGAATAAGAGAATATTAGAAATCACTCAACTTAAGCCTGTAAATATTTTTTTGAAGATTTAGTTTAACGTTACTAAGCAACGCTTGCTTTTCTATTCTAGATGCCGCTTGGCTATATCGCAATAAAAAAAACATGACATGGGTGTGTTAATTCATGTGTGAGCAAGGATAAGACTATTCATTTCCCGCGTTACGCAGAATAGTGGGAAATATTTGTCTTATAGTTATGCGAGTAAGCATGAGGAATTTACAGCTGGTGTTACGTAACTATAGAGTACAAAGTGTGTATATAAGGGGTACGATTTGACAGGGGCGGTTCTTTTCTCGCCTTTCACCTCTGGCGTCCCGGGTTCGAATCCGGGGCGTGTATGTGGATTGGGTTTTCCCCTGGGGATTTCTCTGGGGGTTTTCCTCCCACTTATAAAACTGCAACTCCTTTTTCGTCATCTCAAGTTGATAATAAAGTACGAAGTGTGTATATAAGGGGTACGATTTGACAGGGGCGGTCAGGTTGACGTGAGCACATGACACCAATTCTCTTTCAGCTCTATTGGCTTCCAGTCGAGCAAAGATTAGCATTTAAGACTATTTTACTTACCTTAAGGCCATTCATAACATAGCTCCGGGTTATCTTTCTGACCTTGTCCAGTTGTATACCCCATCTAGGTCTCTAAGATCATCATCGGACTGTCAATTGAGGGTACCTGCTCGCTCATCAACAAAATTCTATGGTGACAGATCATTTTTTTTCTTCAGCGGCACACCTCTGGAATGGTCTTCCTAAGAGCATGCGTCAAATTCATTCCATCAGTAATTTCAAGTCCCAGCTTAAGACACATATTTTTGTTCAGTATTACCAGACTTGATGCTCTTGATGATGCTCTTTGGTTTTAACGTTTAATCTTTTTTTATTATCTATGTACATGTATATGTATGTTATCGCTTTGGTTTATACTGTAAAGCGCCTAGAGGCCCTGGCATTTGGCGCTATATAAGATTGTTATTATTATTATTATTATTATTATAAAGTATAGTTAAAAGCTAAAACCGTATAGTTGATGGCATAAAGGGCCTTAGTTGCCGAAGATGCCATAAATTAACAACAACAACAACGATTTGACAATGGAGTCAGTTCTAGAAAGTACTCTCCAGATGAGCGGACACACATGCTTTCGATTTTAATGTTTACATTAATTTTTATGATTGTTTCACAAGTTTAGGGTGAAGTCCAGCGCCCTTACTGAGGAGAATGTTGAATGTTACTGGGCACAGGTTTTCAGAGCAGTTGCAAAATATCTCTGTTTTTTTCCTGGACGTCAAAATTCTCCAATGAGGTGGATTTACAAATGTATAGGGTTTTATATTGTCGCCCTTTGTGTAAACTTGTCGATGTGTAACAAAATATTGTACACAGTCATGGGATAAAGTGGCTGGCACACGCCGCTCACGTGCTTGGCTATATCGCAATATAAAAGCATGACTGGGTGTGTTATTTCATGCGTGAGCAAAGATAAGACAAGAAGTTTCTCACGTAGGAACGGAGTCAGAAAGTAAATTTTTCCTGTAGTGTTGAAAACGGGAGGAATTTACATCGGTCGTGCATACTTCGACCGAATTGCAATAAGTAATTCAAACTAGTAGATGCAAATCAATACAAAGCAAATATGACCAAGCGACCAGTACGTTGCGCCAAACATCACACTGGAAGGGTCCACTTTGGAAGCTGTCAAGCAGTTCACATATCTAGGTAGTGTTATCAGCAATGACAACTCCTTAGACGCAGAACTCAATAAACGGATTTAGGCCAGCTACGCCACATTTGGCAGGTTAAAGGATAGGCTCTGGAAGCGGAGAGGAATCCGACTAAGTACCAAATGCAAAGTGTAACGCGTACTCGTGCTGAGTTCCCTACTGTATTCGGCAGAGACGTACACTTTGTACAGACGGCATATCAAGAAACTATGTACTGTTCAGCAGCGCCAGTTACGGTCCGTCCTGAACATTTCATGGCGGGACCGGGCGACCAATGACGAAGTGCTGCATCAAGCATGTATACCAAGTGTGGAGCATCTATTATTGCAGACGCAGCTTCGTTGGACTGGGCACGTCGTGCGCATGGAGGAGCACAGACTGCCAAAGATCCTCCTCTACGGTGAGCTCCCGAATTCACCTAGAGGGCCAGGCAGGCCAAAGCTGCGCTACAAGGACGTCGTTAAGCGCCACCTCAATGCCGCCAACATTCCGACCAACTATACTGGGAAAAGCTAGCCATGGATCGTCCTAGGTGGCGAGGGGCAATGGAAGATGGTGTTGAGACGGCAATTGCGAACACCGAGCGGCGAAATGCTGAAGCCAGACGCCGACGTCACGAACGGCTCCAATGTCGCAATTGACGCACTGTACTTCCGATTTCTTCGATAACGAAGATCTGCCACACACACACACATTGGAACGCCCTTAAATTTCCGTGTGACAGAAATTGATATCACTGACAACAAGCCTTGCACCGAGTTGTCTTTTACGAATAGCTTAACTGTCCGAGCATGGTGCATCAGTGTTTACCTCGTGAAGAACAGACAGGCGTTAAAAACGACGAACTTGGGGGAAAATCACAAACAAACATTGCGAGTCCAGAAATTATATATACGGCCGTGGTGCCAACTCGCGCGTACGCAAGTTGGTCAACTCGTACACCATCCTCTTGCAACAGTGCCCCTTTAACGCACTCCCCAACTCCTGCGTACCGAGGCCCTGTTGAAACCGGCCCCCCTTGGGGAACAAGCGACAGAAATGTTGTCGCCTTTCTGGACCAATCATGAGGCTTGGTATATGTGGCGTTTATTTATTTATTTATTTCATTTATTTACCCAGGGTGTGCCCAAACAGTTTACAAAAACTGGTTTCCATTGGGGCCCTGCAAACACACATAAAACAAATATACTAAATTGAACAACTTCACAATCACAAACAAACTGGAATAAGATACATTTGTACAACAACTACAACATCAAGCAACTAATGGTTACAGAAGAACAACATCACAAGTAATTATTATACATGCACGTGACACTAAAATTTACGTTAATTACGGGAAGGGCGAAAAACCCGCAAAAAAAACTTTTTAAGAGAAAAAAATTACAAATTGGAAAATTCCCCTCCGGCTCAAAAATTAAAGTTTAATTTTATGGCAACCAAGTCATACGACTCCGTAAATTAGCATTTCTCACTTGAAGTTGATCATGTGAATATTATGTGTATGTTTTGGCGAAGTGCCGATTTGAATGAGCCTCAAAGAAGACATAGTTCTAAGGTGTGCACTAAGGCTGTTCCAAATTGCGGCGCCAGTTACAGCAAAACTCGAGGCGTAAGACCCCTTTCGTGCAAAGGGAATTTTAAGTGTCTTTTCGGCAGATTGACGAGTTTCTAGTTATCTCGAGTTTGTACGTATAAGGTGTAAATAGACTTGCCATATACTTTTTAGCTACACTATATGCACGATCTCGATCTTGTTCGGTGTGGCGTGCGCGCAGTTTGTAAATACGGTACGTCCATGTCCGATTTAACGCGCTCGCCGATTGGTCGCTATTTCTAGTAAACAGGACATTATGTTACTCGTTCTCCATCCCTCCGATTCATTTTATTAAAAAATGCGCAGTAGATAAAAATGTTGCAGGAATTATCGATATGAGGAACGTGACAAAGAACAAAAACTCAATCCAATTTCGAGAAAATATAGAAATTGGGAATTTTTACTAAAACATGTCTAATTTCATTTAATTACATCAAAAAATGAGTCGGGTGTGTGCTCGCTGAATTCAACAGCCGCCTTACTCCACAGATTTGCGTGAATTTCCTCAGGGTATAGACCTTTATCACGGTGCGCCCGCCTTCTCTTTTCCCCTATTAAAATGAACGTAACCAAAGCGAGGCTTGCCGAAATAAAATAGTTTGGCCCCGTGTTGAAAATGTTCATTGTGTGCATCACGCACAATGACATGCGCGCGGTGCGATCAAGAAAACGCGCAGCGCGGACATGGATTCTCTTAAAGACTGCACGCGCTATCGCGCTATCGCGCAGACACACACACGCACTGATCATGCCTGACACGTACACGCACTATATGCAGTGGGGAATAAGACAAAGATGGACGCACCGTGATAACGGCCATCTTCCCTTTTCTGCTATTAAAATGAACGTAACAAAAGCGAGGCTTGCAGAAAAATAGTTTGGTCCGCCGGTTTTGAAATCTTTCAATGTGTGGATCACAATGGCACAGGCGCTGGCGTTGCGCGATCAAGAGAGCGCGCAGCGCGGACAGTGATTCTCAACCACAGAAATCTCTATAGAAATCTGTGTTCTCAACGGGAGATTACACGCGCTAACGTACACGCCGTAGCGCATTACCTTCGCACTGCACTGATCATACATGATACCCGACACGTAGGCCTACTATAGGAAACAAAACAATCACGGTGCGGCCATCTTCCCTTTTCCCCTATTAAAATGAACGTAACGAAAGCGAGGCTTGCCGAAATAAAATAGTTTGGCTCCGTGTTGAAAATGTTCATTGTGTGCATCACAATGACATGCGCGTGGTGCGATCAAGAAAACGCGCAGCGCGGACAATGATTCTCTCAAAACAACAACGGAAGACTGCACGCGCTATCGCGCAAACACACACACGCACTGATCATGCCCGACACGTACACGTACTATGCAGTGGTGAACAAGACAAAGATGGACGCACCGTGATAAAGGACCTCTCTTTTGCCACGTCACAAATCACGTGATAAAACAAATCAGCCATTTTGGTTGGCAGAGCGACCGTGTAAACAAAACTTCCCGCGCAATTTATTACTAGTCATGCTAGTCGACACATTACGCCGCGGTTTTGTCTCGTTCGATTTCAAAGTTGTTGCTCCTGCAGCAGTCGGCACAGAAAAGAATTTTGTCCGATTTCCGGAACCGGAAACGTATCCTGATCAACGTGAGACCTGGAATGCTGGATCCGTGTCGTCACTGGGCGGCATAAACATCGTCTATCGACCAAGACAAAGTCCAAGCACAGCCATCAGAATACCTATCGCATCTGCAGCGGCATGACAGGTTCGATCGTTGTTTTATTTGTTTTGTATGGGCTAAACGTTAATGCTAGCATTGCTACTTTTTTCCAATGGCAATGAACATGATGAAGGCGACGTCCAACCTGGGCTAGCCTAGACCTAGCCCTACAAATGGGGCTGTAAATAGCTCACTTTTCAAATCTGACTTATTACAGTCGCAATTCTGCGACTGTAATAAGTCAGATTTGAAAAGCGAGCTATTTACAGCACTATTTGTCTTTTTGTAGGGCTAGCCTAGACCTAGCCTATAGGGCTAGGGATGTAGTATGCGGTACATGACCTGTCCTGGCATGCCTGGGCTAGGTCTCGGCCTTTTACATGTGCCTTTTACATGTGCAGTGTACTTACACTGTAGAATGTAAGTGCCTGTGTGATAACTTAAAGGTCATTAAAAAAAATATAGATGTCTCACCAATCTGGAAGACAAACACGGCAGATAGAGTTTAGTCACCTGTGACAGCGTGAAGCCGGCCTCTACTACGTGTACATGTACGCAGACATACTATCACCAAGTTTGCCAGTTTGTAATAGGTAGCTGGTGCGAATGCTGGGTAATTTAATTATTTCATGCAAGGGGCAAATACATGTAGATAAATTTTAAAGGCAGGCCAGGGGCTTGTCAGCAATGCGCGAGCCAAATTCGTGCCACGAAATATGCTGCTCCTTGTAGCAAAGCCACGGAGCTGCGTATTTCGTTGCACGAATTTGGCGCGCGCATTGCTGACGAGCCTGTGCCTTAAAAGAGGTGCATCCACTAGTCTTGGCCCAAGACTACTCTAGTCGATATTGGTTTGTGTACGCGTTGGCCATATAGTGCGCCCTCTTGCAGCACTAACGGACCAGTCTTTGCTCACTAGAGTAGTCTTGGGAATTTCTCCCGGAAGTTTTAACTTTTTCTTTGTTTTTGCCTAGGCTTTACTAGGGAACCAATCAGCGAGTGACCCAAATACAGCAGAGCGTGGGAATGCAGCGAGCGACCCAAATACAGCGCGTCGACCGCAGAGCGTGACCCAAATACACCGCGTGCACGCGCTTCGAATGGTTTGAAAAATATAAGGCGGCTTACAAGAATCATCGAACATGACCGTTTTATCGTTGCTAATATTTTCGGTCGCATATGTTTATTGGCAAATGTTTGCGAATATATTTACAAACATGTTTGCAAAGGCGTATGACATCGCAAAATACATTTGTTTATGAAGATAATTGCGACATTGCAAATATTTGCAAAGATATCTGTGGTATGCCATGTCCCTTGTGTGCCATCATAAAACCCTCTGCAGCTATTTACATAAAACGGTACCGCCCCCAATGCTGAACTTCCGGGAGAAATTCCCAAGACTACTCTAGTGAGCAAAGGGCTGGCCAGTTAGTGCTGCAAGAGGGCCCACTACTGGGAATGGCCAACGCGTACACAAACCAATATCGACTAGAGTAGTCTTGGGCAAAGACTATGCATGCACCGGTAAATTGACCAACATTCTAATAAATTTAAAAGGATAATTTCAGAATTGTTTTTTTTGTCACCCTTGTAAGTAATAGCGTCAGTATGATTAAGTGCGTATAGATGAACCACAATAATAAGAGGACTGTTAATACAACATTCTCCTTAAAACAAGGACACATTTAGGTCACAATTCCTTGTTCTTATAATTGTTTTCTTTGCCGACAGTACAAGGTTCTGGTTATAACAAGGTATGCAAATTCTCAAAAATCCCTTATTGAAATGAGATTAAAATATTACAATGCCAGTAAATTGTGATCAAATTCCTATGTTATTGTGTGCTACACCAGTCCTCCTGCATATGCAGCATGACACAGAGGGTGCTCCCATTGTGTCTAAAACATCCAAGAGATTTCGAAAGAATTTTAAAGGAATGTTTCCTGCTAGTACAGCAGCATGAATTTCAGCCCAGGTCCTGTACAGACAAGCACACACGTGAACAAAATTGGCATGCCTCTGACTACACGAAATAAATGCTACAATAACAATTTAACTCTGGCGTCCGAGATTCGTTTATTCTTTACATGTATAGTCATCATGCTAGGGATAATTAATAATTCTTTTTCTGTTGAAAAATACATGTAGTAATTGGATTTGTGGAAAGACTAAGTAAAATGTATGTGCCTGCACCGATGTACAGTGAAACCTGTTATTAGGGCCACCCTGATAAACAGGCCACCTGTATATAGTGCCCACACACCTTTGGTCCCAAATGCCATGTGTATAATGCTTTAAAAACTTCTATAAAGACGCCACCTCTTTATAGTGGCCAGTTTTTTTATTTACGGTCCCTAGGGTATAGACAAGTTTCACTGTACCACAGTGAGCTGTAATAATTAAGGAATAACTCAACTTCAGTGATAATTGTATTACGTCACATGTATTTTCTATCACTGAAGAAAGCACCGAGACCCTCAATATTGATGACAATTTGAAATGTTTCAATTGGTTTAAAATCAATCCATACATGGACGGAAATAATTGGAAAGTTATGGCTTCAGACGGTCCTTGTGTGCAAAACATGAGACAGGCTAAACAAAATGTCAAGTGTTTCCTCAGTCAAATTTTTGTTTTTTCTTCTATCAAATCTGCATCCAGTCATTTTAAAGAAACAAAATTCTGATCAACTTCCCAACTTAAAATACTTTGAAGAACTGTCCACCGTCTCTCATGATTCTGATTAGCTACTGCTCCGATCTATGGAAGTCCAACTACAAACTTTTACGGTACCACTGGTTAGAGCACACACCAATACGTAGGTCCACCGCCGCCACATGCTGCAGCTGCTGAAGGAACTATAGCCTCGGTCTGGTCCACAAGTGTTGATGTCAGCATACATGAAAATGTTAAGACAGGCGTATACCCGATGTAAAAGTGCAAGCTGGATTATAAAAACAAAAGAGAGCAAAATTTCAAGATTTTACTTAAAAACTGTTCCCGGCATACATGTACTAGGCTTTGCACATGGGGTTCCAGGCAGTGGTTGGGTGTGGAATTTTTTTACAAGACAATCTTCTGTCAAATGTTGCCCCGACTAATCCTTGCAAGAACGACAAATTGTAAGTACAGCTAGGCGAAATCGGAGGAGCAGTGTTTTCCACTATAGCTGATTCGTCCGGACGTGCTGCCCCGACAGAATCATCATTAGTGATGTCATTAGCACCCAGAAAAAACAGGAGAAAAATACCCTTCCAAGCTATTGATTCCAATAAGGGATTTTAGCATTCTGCTGCCATCTTGAAAACAATTCAGTAGAGGGGAACAAAATCGCTGGCAGCCAATGATTAGCGCTATCGTAAATGACGTCAGTCGGTGAGGTACATGTATCTGCAATTAGCGCTTTTCATTGGCTGCCAGCAATTTTGTTACTCTCTACTGGATCTTTTTTCAAGATGGCCGCGGAATGCGAAAACAGTTATATATGTAGGCCTTCCTCCATGCTAGATAACTTTTTTCCCTTAAATTCCAGCTGTGACCTAAAGTAAAAAATACCCAAACCATGATCAAAACTTTCATTGTTGCATATATTTATAGTAATCTCTACTCTTTAATATTATGCACCAGTCATATCAAGAATTGTTTCCCCCACCCCCCTCTTCCCCGGTTGCCCCACCCCTTACATGGGGATTTTGTTACGATTTTCATGCCACATGGTGGGGACTTTGACACATAGAAATCAAATTTTCAGCGCACCTGGGGGAAAACATGCATATTTTGACCTCCGGAGTGGGAATTTTGTCACCCAAATTGTGCCCGGGGAGAGGGGTGGGGGAAACGATTGATAGGTGCATTATACCATTTCCTTCCTCCGTGATTTAAACCCAGCATAGTGATTTCGAGTCAACTCAGTCCGAGGTCAACTAGGTCCCGAGTCAACTCGGTCCTAACGAACTAACTATAAGGCCCAAGACAACTGGACCACACTTGGAAAATGTTTCCAAGCAGCCGATCTAATTTTCTGGATCATTTGACGCAACATGCGGTCACGCTCGTTTCCTTCCTCCATATGTTTTCACTCCAGGCTTGTGCGAGAAGAACCGATGACCGGCCGCGATACGCCAAATGAAAGGGCTTGCGAAAGCGAACTTGATGCGAATCTGACAATTTGCACCACACATTCGCTTAAAGTTGCACTGCCCGTGTTTGGGCCGATTTGGGCGTACAATATTTTTTTTAAAGTTAAATAGGTATTTGTCTAGAATAGAAAAAGTTATCAGCTTTCATTTGGTACCAAGAACGTAAAAATCCGTCAAGGATTAATGCCAGTCGATTAAAAACAAGAAATGATTAAATGGCTGGCAGGTCATTTAATCGACAGGGTTATGACGTAAATGTACATGTGCGCGTACATGTGTACATTGTACACATACTATGTACATATGAGCGTACGCGCACATGTACAACATGTGAAGCACGTTTCAAGAAAAAGGCTTGTATCTCCAATTCCCGACGTCGGAAATTTAAGTTTTTTATATTTTTCGTTACAGAGACACGTAAGCTTTCTAAATTCGTTCGCTTGTGTAAATTAATTTTTTTCATCCTTTCACCAAAACACGGGCAATGCAACTTTAAGTACAACTATGTAATTATGCGAATGTTCACCGCAAATTGTTTGACGCCAGGTTTATGTTTGTGTCTCGGTGGGAAATATTGCGCAAGCAAGTCAGTTGCACATTGCGGGGATGCGGTTTTGGTGGGCATGGGGCGGATTGCATTAAACGGTATAAACATTTTGGGTTGTACTCTCGTTTTAAGTATGACATGTGTGAACCATGCCGCAAACCTTGATTATTGATATTTTCTTGGGCCCGATGTCGTGCGGCGTTACTTATTCTGGCAACTACGTCTACGCCGACTATGATTTTCAAACTTTTCTAAACGTAGCCTACATTTATTTGCCAATCACTATGAGCAAAAACATGTACATGTTCATTGTAACCCCATTGTTAGTAACATAGTCCATGGGCTACCAGAACCCCCCCTCCCCCCCCCCTCGGGATTTTTCAAGACAACTTTTTTTGGGAACCTTGACCATAGAGCTATTCAAATCAGGTTGTTTGCAAATTCCCTACTGGTGGGTGTGGCCGTGGGGGCGTATTTTCAAAATGGCCGCCAAAATCCCTGTTTTTGACCATGCCACGTGGGAGGACGGGTTTTTCTTTTGGTATCACCGCTAAAAATGCATTGTAGAAATGGTGTCCCCCTCTTAAATGCTCAAAACCCCCTTAAAGAAATATTTTTAAAAATGGCTAACTATAACAGAACTCTGGAGGGCGCTGTTGACACAATTAAATGCAGCTTCCATTGCTATTGTGCGAGGTAAGTTGAAGTACAAATCCTGGTCTGCTTTTCCAAGTTACAGTACATGTATGTCCAATTTAGATTGAAAAGACTTGAACTATATTACTTAAGATAGACAAGCGGTAATAAAAACAAGACGATATACTACGGGTCCAGAAGTCCACCTCGATGAGGTCGTAGCGAGCAACAACAAAAGAGACACACTACCCGCCGCCTGGAAAGCTACTAACTAAGAGATTATATCGCGTTCAGGATGTTACAGCAACAGCAAGTCAGCAGTGAGCTGCCCACTCCTGCGTACACTAACAATGTGGCCAAGCATAAAGCGAGGCGACAACATCTGAGCAACACGGGTCATGACGGTAAGACCGTCGGAGCCCACACTACACAGCACTGCGAAACCACTGCCAGAACTCCAAGTCGTAAGACTCTAAGCGGTTCCAAGATGATGCGCAACGTTCACAGGTTTTTGGTCGGCAACATCAACGTAACGACGGCATCATGTGCGAGCAAGCTGGTTCAATGTGCGGTGAGTGTGAGACAACTGTCCCAGTCAGGTGCGGATGGCGGGGGCGGGAGTCATTGAGGAGTGGCCGATAGGGTCGCTCTTGGAGGGCTGGAGGTTTGTATTTTCAGGCTTAGCCAGGAAGAAGGCGGCCGGCCGGAGTCAGGATATTGCTTTCTCCAGAAGCGAGTCTAGTTGACTACGAGATTATTGAGCCGGGCCGAATACTCTTTGCCCGAATAAAATATATTCGATGCTCCATGGCGGACAAGCAGAAGCCACGCACAGTAATCAAATCCCTTTGCGATGATCCGATCATCCGCCAGCTGTACGCCGAGGCAATAGAGCAACACCTTCCGAGCTTGGACCCTTCGGACGACGAGCTCGATGCCGAGGCGTTGGAGTGCTGGCTACGCACAGCAATAACAACAGCGAGCGAGTCGGCGCTACCGAAACAGCTGGTGGAGGAGAGTGACTGGGTGACGGATGAGTACAGGGGCATGGTGGAGAGGCTAGGTGAGACCAGGGGTGCTCGCGGGCGTAAAAGGTTAGGCAAGCAGTTGAAAAAGTTAAGGTTAAAACTCAAGTCCGAGTTTCATCGCCTGCGAGCCGAGAAGATCAACCGGGCTGCTGAAATGCGCCAAGTTAAGGAGGAATACCGATTAGCCCGCGAGGAGCGCCTCCTATGCACTACCGACCGCCAATTCTGCCCAGTCGAGTCGCTGCACCAACATTTCAGCGAGCACTTCAAGGCGCGCCCCCGGCCGCCGGCGAGCGCACTCGACGAGCCCGAGTACCAGAAGGCCCTGCCCGAGGTCGATGTGGCGCGATTGACGATAGTGAACCCACCCTGGAGGAGACGAGCAAGGCTCTGCAGAAGCTGAAGAATGGGAGGTGCTTGGGGGTTGATGGTATAGCAGGAGAACACCTCAAGTACGTGGACACTCCACGGCTGGCAGAGTACTGGCACGCTCTAATCCGACGGGTGTGGGTGAACGGGGAGTGTCCAAATGCCTGGACTAAGTCGCGATTGAAGCCGCTGTTTATTAACAAGGGCTCCATGACTGGTGCTAAGAACTACCGAGGCCTAATGATCAATAGCACGGTCAACAAGGTCTTGGTGATGGTCATGTTAGCCCGGCTGACACCGCACTATGAACAGGCGATACTCCCAAGTCAATACGGGTTCCGAAGCAACAAGTCAACGACGGATGGCATTTTTCTCGCTCGTCAAATCTTGACGAAAACCGCCGATGACGTCTGGGAGTGCTTCGTGCATGGACCTCAAAGCTGCATACGACTGGGTGGACAGGGCAACACTCTGGAAAGTACTCCGGAGGCGACTGGGCGATTCGGGTGGCAAGTTGGTCGATATATTTGAACAACTATACAAGACCACTACAGCCGAGTTGGTCGGGCACAAGGACCCGGTACAGATCGAAGTTGGCTTACGGCAAGGGGCGGCGGAGAGCTGCATGCTGTTTAACTACTGGTTAGATACAGTAATCCGCTGCGCGCTCCGTGACATTGAGCAGCGATACCCCAATGTCGGCATAAAACACAATTATGCGGTCAACAACGAATGTACCAACCGTGCACAACGCGCTGATTTCCCATCACGCGGCACGGCGGTATCGAAGTTGATCATGTACGCTGATGACATTCTGGTGGTGGCGGCGAGGTCCAAGGTGGAAATGGAAGGGATGATAAAAATCATCGTCGAGAACTTCGGAAACTTTGGACTTCGAGTGGCCGAGTCAAAAACGGTCACGATGACGTGGAACACACCGCTGGATGTCAAACAAGCGACAACACTGATCAACGTGAACGGCGCTGACCTTGACAACGTGCGCCAGTTCCGATACCTGGGTCATGTGCCACTGACAACCCGAAAGACCCCAAATACCTCCAGCACCAGATTGGTGCGGCCTATGGGAAGTGGAATGAGTGCAAGGGTGTCCTAACAGATAAAGAGATACAGCTCAGGGTACGAGTGAGGATGGCAGAGTCGATCATACGGTCAAGATTGACGTATGCAGTGCAAACCGAGCGATTGAGCGCCGCCCAGCGTAGCAAAAAGTGTGGGCGCGGATGTGCAGGCAGATGATTAGAGGTGGCTTCCAGCGAAGAGCGGTTAGAGCCGAACCCCCGGATGCTGACCCGTCTCGCCAGTACGCCTACCGATATTTAAATGCCGACATCCTGCGGATATGCAAGACCTCCACAGCGTCCACTTTCTGTCAAACCCAACATCTCAAATACCTCAGCCACATCTCAAGGATGCCCAACTCCTCCGAACTCAAACAATGGCTATTCACAACCACTGCACACAAAGGCATAGTATGCCAGTGGAAAAGACTAGCAGGAGACTTAGGTCTCGACCCGATCCAGCTCCGACGAGCACTTTTCGATAAGTGCAAACTAAACGCGTTGCTAAAGGCAACATACGCTCCTGGCTGCTAAGCGCCGAAGTAGCGTCAACCCTACGAACGAACAAAGCACTATTAGCAAAGTTGTACTTTCAGGGGCGGATCCAGGCTTTTTAAAAAAAGGGGGGGGGGAGGTCAGGTGAACTTCCCCCTTTCCAACCCTCTTTTTCTGGCATTGTACCAATGGTTTTTGGTCCCTACCTTATTGCCTGGGATTCAACATAATATTTGCCTTGAACTGATACGGTTATTTCAAAGAGGCCCTTTTTGGTGGTTTTTTTTTTGGGGGGGGGAGGGGGGGGGGGGGGTAAGAAAGACCTCAAACACCAATATTTTATCCCCAGACCATTTGCCAGGTACTAAAACCATTATGGGGTGACACTTAGAATTAAAATACATACATGTGATGTAAGTCTGTGCTTGCATAACAGCACAAATAGGTTTTTAGTGATTTTAAGGGGGAAATTTGCCCCTCCCCCTAACTCCTTATTCCACCAGTATTAATTTTGCAAACAAGCAGATATTGCAATGGTACACTATCGGCTACCCAAAAATCCCGAGGGGGGAGGGGAGGGTTTCGGTTGGTAGCCCATGGACTAATATGTTGTAAGGAACTAAGTGGACAAAGGAGACTTGTGGGGAACCATTGTTTCCTTTGTCTAACCCTCGCCATTGTACCCCATAAGTACCGTTATACTTGTTCACCTACTCGTTTGAGAGTTGAACCAAAATTTTGCATTCTAGATACTGGTGAATCTCCGAAGGAAATACGCTTTGCTGATGGTGAGGGCGCGAGCGAGGGACGGGTGTTGTTTCGCGTCGCCGAAAACTCCACGTGGGAGACCATGTGCTTCATTCCTAGAGATGACGTCACAAGAGGCTTTCTCGCTCAGTGGATGTGCGGAAGGTTGGGGTTCCCGTTCGCCTGCGGGATGGAAGAGGCGGGGCTAAACCGAACGGAGGAGACGGAATGGGACACAATTTCGAGCACGAGGTATTACATGTGGTGCGTGGACCCTGATGGGACCTACGAAAGCTGTGACTTCATCGGATCGGTGGAGTTTTGCTTCCATGATCACGATTTGTGGCTGACTTGTGGGTATTCAGGTATGTTAAGGCGTCATAAACGCAAGATGTGATGACGTCACAGTTTGTTACATGTTCGCCTTCTACAAATTCAGAGAGAGCCCCCCAAACATTGTAAGTGCACCTTTAAGCCCCGAAAAAAAAGCTTGACCCAGATTCTCGAGGGCAAACCGGGATTGTCCGGAAGGCTCCGTAAAATTATATACAAAACAAATGGCATTCGTTCCAGGGGCTTTTAATGCAAGAAATCAATTATCCTGTCATTGTTTTATAAGTAAAAACCTCTGGGAGACATTTTGATAAAGGATTGTGCTCACCCAACATGATTATTATGCGCTTGTTCTCCCAAACAATCGTGGACGTTTTAGGGAGGTCTAACAAAGAGAACAATATCGTCCGCGAGAGTAAGGAAAAATAGACTATGTCCAAACAAAAGAGGAACAATAGGACGTCCGCGATTGTCAGTGAGTTCACACCTGCATGCACATCCCTATATGTAGTGTTGAAAGCAGTACCTCAGTGCAACGATGTAGTAATGTATTTTTGCTTATATTTACAGATATGTCTCAATATGAACTTCGACTGAGTGGGCAAGACAATGTCATCCAAAATTACGGAGGTTTGCTTCAAGCCAGATGCGGGGAAAACTACGACTGAGGCGGGCTTTGTGGCGACACATTTGATTGGGCATCGGCTGGTCACGTGGTTTGCCGCCATCTTGGAGTTTCGGGATACGCTATCTCCTCGTCGGGACGCGGCGGGATTTAAACTGGCAAATATGTCCAACTGTTGCCTCGATTATCTGTGGAATAGTAATTATTTGATAGATTTTTAAAATTTGCAATGTTCTATACAATAGAGCACTAAAGTGAAAACGTCACCCTTTGTGTGTTGCCATGGGTTTTGGGTCTACACTAAAACTAGTGAACTGTTTTCCTGTGCTTTAGCAATGGACGTTCAGATTATCAGCGAGTGTTTAGACCCAATTACCATAGCAACTGACGTCACACTTTAGTAGTCTATTGTATTATCAAAAAATATCTCAATTGCCGTGTCGAAATCGTTGGGTTTGCCGAGGGCATTAAAGGACACAGGGGACTAGACATCGTGCATGCATGCATAGTGGTCAGGCAGGCGACAGTGCGCTCTGCATAACATCATACAAAACAGGTGCGCGCGCACGGCGCGCGCTGTTACTACTAAATTCCCTAGACGTTGTTTTTGACTGTGTCAAGGCGATAGGTTTTCGGGATGAACGCACGTTCAAAACAAAAACAATAACAACGTCCTAAGCCTAGGCTAGCTTCCGCGCCGCAGTGACACATATCGGGATCTGGATTAGGATCTCGACGAAATAAACACGGCCTTTAACCGATTTATGGTTTCACGGTTTCTTTGTCATAACATGGTAATTCTTGTTTGCTCTTCGACTGCAGTATGTAACTTAATCAGTTGTTGGATATTAATTTGTGACCCTAAAACGTGCATTTTTTACCTGGGTCTTTCCACATTAAAGGGGCATTTTGTTGTTCTGAAGAGATAACTTAGGCCCAAAAAGAGTTACAAATAGTGTGACAACATGCCTTTCTAAAAACCCGTTGTACAAATTTCCAATATAGCTACGCTCGTAACCGGGACGGACACTGTGTTACATTTTAAGCCGTCCCAGTTACGAGCGTATATCGGAAATTTGTACACAGGGTTTTTAAAAAGGCATGTTGTCACACTATTTGTAACCATATTTGGGCCTAAGTTATCTCTTCAGAACAACTGAAACTTATTTCTTTTATTTTAATATGATCTGTGTTGGAAAGACTCGACTCTTCTTTTGTTATGCATCCCACTGTAAATATTATATATATATATTTGTTTTCTCGACTTGATTTTGATGTACTATATTTATTTATCTCACTTATTAAATAAGTATTGTACAAAATACAGTTTATTTTGTTTATTTTTTTAACCCGTTCTGTAAGTAGCGATGCATTCGCTGTTGGATTTCGTGAATAAAATACATTCGAAAATAATAATTAATATCAAATACATCAATTAAAGTGAATCTGCACTATCTGAAATGCAATGGTTGAAAATGCTTGACACATAAACGCTGTAAAAATCAGCGTTTTTATTCTCCGACTTTATACTTCATAATTTATATTATGTACGTAGAACTGTAATTTGGTGAACATCTCAAATAATCGATTATTAATTTATACACTGTGTAGAAACTGCAAGAAAACGACACTCGGAGTTGAACATGTACATGAAATCCCAAAGATTTTGCGCCGTTACGAAGACATTAGCTCTATAGGGCACCATTTCAAAGGAAACATTGTGGCAACTTAATATTGGTAAAAAAACAAATAAAAGTTAGCGGTTCTCAAAATATGATGAAAACGGAAGAAAATTATTTTGATAGGCAAATTGGTTTTTAAAGTGAAAAACAAAGATGACGTCTTCCAAGAATCAAATCAGTCAAAATTAATTGTCACGACTCTTCTTTTTTGTTAGAAAGTAAAAAAACTTCATTTTCCGCCAAGGTTGCATTGCCGTTATTGATTTGTGCCCGCGTCCAAGATTTTACGACTCACTACGTTTTAATTTTATTTGTTCAGAATTGTTTTTGCTTTCAATCAACGTTTTGCTACAAACCACTGAACGTACATGTAGTCTATACCGGAAAAATCAAAGATAGAACAAAAAACGGTCAAAATGATTCGTTTTTTTTCTATTTAATTTTCCCCGTTGTATTTCATGTATTATAACAATGCACTTTTTTGGCGCAATGTTTCATTACCACAGCAGATGTCTGACGGTAGGCAATGATAAATGTAATTGTGTAGTCTTGCAATAAAACTGAACAAAGTTACTTTTTTGATTGGTACCCTCAATTAATTTTGCAGTTTGCACGCAAAACTTTTTTTTCCGGTTGGAAGTATGCGCAGAGTGATAGGCACGAATTAATTGAAATAAAAACTTCGATTTTTTTTATTGTTAATAATGTATACCACAAGTTTCTGTGTTCTGCAAACGGATTAATCTGTCCGTCTGGTGTTGGGCAAGCTTTTCGTTTTTTTGTTTTTTTTTCATCTTCGGCAAAGTCGTTTTATGCAATCAACTACTACAAGCTTTATTTATTATCAACTTCAAATGGCGAAAGACGGAGATGCAATTTTAGAAGTGGGAGGAAAAACCCCAGGTAAATCTCCTGGGGGAAACCACACGCGGTCAAGTAGGGACTGCAGACACAATCCACACTGCACCACCAGGAATCGAACCGGAGATACCAGAGGTGTATGAAAGGCGGGGAAAGAGCCACTACGCTAACCCGACTGCCCTGGGAAAGATTGACTGTGGTTGGTCCATTACTAGAAACATGTGCTGCACTAATAATTGTTAACCAATACAGTCCAAACGGTCCAGACTTTCCTTGATTAAATGTAAAAAAATATTACTTCCACCAAAACAATTAACTCATACAACAATCTGCATCTACTCCTTTTCATTGGACCTATATTAAAGCATGCAACATATACAAGCACCGTAGGCACAACCTCAGTACTGAAGACGTCAACGCGCCAATCACAAGCATGGAAAAGCAACGCGCGTGCGCCAACGGCATTGGATCTGACTACACGTCTACTTAAGCCTTTGGCAAGATAACGAGTTTATCACTGGGTGGAACAGTCGAGCTGAACCATCTTGAAGAAAAACGTCTCGGCATATCTCAAAGACGATGTTGACGTAGCTTCGGGCACGGTGAGTGTGGAGTATAGATAAGGAATATATATTTTTGTTAAAGGAGCGTTACCAGATTTTTCCCGGAGAAAATGCATTTCGTTCTAACCTAACAACCAAATAAAATACATCCCCAAAATGCTATCCTTTGGAAGAAAACAGGAAGTTATAGGCCTATTTGCAATATCCAATGCGGATGTGGAAGCAAAAGGGTTGGTGTAATCACTGCACTGCTTTATGGAACAAAACATTCGTGTTTTCTTTTAGGATATCCTCGAAAATATACATAACGAGAGTGCCAAAATCTCAACACCCATGCACTGTAAAAACACTTAGCCAAATTTGACAATAGAAAACAGTCAAAACATTGCACCCAGCTGACCCTGAAGGCCTATTACTGATAAATCACTAGAAATATCGTTATACTAACAATGAATCTGACTCGGACTTGTTTTAACTAGATATCTATTTCACATTACGAGGATTCTAATTCATTCATTCATTATGGTTTATTATTGAACATGAATGGCAGCCATCAGCTGAATTAAACATGTGTAAACAAAGATTATATTAAAACATGAACGATATTAAAACTGTGAACATCAAAATTACACTAAAACGTTACCAAATAAAAACCAAAACAGGACTAGACTAAGTTCCACAAGACCAGACGCATCAGGGTTAAAATAATAACTTATAATACTTATCTTATAAGGAATTGCACTATTTTGAAACCTCTTAGTTTTACATTTGTATTGCACATATTTATCCACTTTTTGTTGTTTTATTTGTAACCACCTAGAACCTATGCCACTTTGAGCAAAGTCCTTACACAATTTCTTTCTTCTGTATTCAACGTGTATAAATCACAAATTTGCAAAACCGAGTCGTAGGAATCATAGCGAGGCCCTGAAATAACCCGACAAGCTCTCTTTTGGATAAGTTCGATTCTATTCACATGTTCTTTAGACATATTTCCATTGAAAACGGTCACGCCGTACTCTAACACTGGGCGTATGTAACCCTTCTAAACGACAATTAAGTCACTTACAGGTAAATTAAAACTTTTTAGACACCGAAGCATATACAGTTTTCTATTACATTTTTTCACCATTTCATTGCCACTAGCATATGGCCGCGCTTCGCGAGGCCATCTCCTAGGTCGACTTGTTTTCGGCCAACATATTACACATATTCCACATAATGATAATGTCTCGGAAGACTTTCTGAGACAGAAGAAACAGAAGATACCGCCTGCACTGTTTGTACTACGCCTGGAATTTCCATTGTGTTTGGGTATTTTAATGAGCGTGGATGTACGTTGTACTGCAGATTTCTTCTTATTAAACATGATTTATTATTTTTAAACAACCAAACTTCAAGTTGGGATGAGGGGAAAATCGTAAGGGCCTTATCATCATTCGAACCCGAAACCTCTGACTCACCGGGAAGATGCTCTACCAGCTGAGCTATAAGGCACATTGCTATTCTTCCTAAGGTTTTCTGTCTGGACCTAATTTTTCTCTCAGTGTTGCATGCTTTTAGTAGTGCAATTCGTCGGTCGCACCACGAAGTGGCGTATCCGCGAACGCAGTCGTCAAACTTTGTTTTGAGAAAATCGGTTTTGAAGTTGGTCACTTTTTAAAACTCCAGCTTCGCGCGGCCATCTGTTAGGTAGACTGGTTTTCGAGCAACATACAGTGAAACTTGCTATTCAGGCCACCTTGATAAACAGGCCACCTGCTTATAGTGGCCACCCGTCTTCGGTCCCAAATACCATTTGTATACATGCGTCACCAACCTCTATAAATAGGCCACTTGTTTATACTGGCCATTATTTTGCGGTCCCGAGGGTGGCCACTATATGTAAGTTTGATTGTGTTCCACATGTACGAACATGGAGGCCATGTTTAGTTATAAAACTACCCAAAATTGAATAATTGTGAGTTGTCGTCACCAATACCACAAAACTAATTTCCTTGATGTACACATGCACACAGTAGCTTTGCCGGAAGGGACAGGGGCATACCTGCTCTTTCGCTGCTCATTAACAGAAAGTGTCATGCCCTTCATGTACCATATAACAACCTTCTACATCTCTTTCCCAGCGGCGTCGCCAGACTTTTCAAAGTGGGGGAGGGGGGGGGGGGGGGGGGTGGAGGGGGTGATGATGTGGACGGCAGGGATGGAACAGCACTTTGGAATAAGAGAGGACGCAAATCAGCTTACACATTCTCGCTGTGCAAGCCTCAAGTGTCATTTTTAGGGGGCGGGGTGGGGGGGGGGTGGCCACAATGGAGGTATGATACTTTTTCAGGGAGGGACATATTCATTCCCCCCCCCCCCCCCCCCCCCCCCCCCCCACCCCCCCCCCCCCCCCCCCCCCCCCCCCCCCCCCCCCCCCCCGGCGTGTGATAGTGAACGGCTGGGAAAGAGAATAACTCGACTATTGACCGTTTTTATTAATTGTATGCTTTTATGGTTATATACGGGACATTCTGATTGTCTTTTTTTCACAAGGACCATCAATAAATTGTTGTCAAGGATGCTACACCACTACATTATGTAAACAGTAGGGCGGTGTTACCTTTAATTCAAATTCTGGTAATAATTTTAGTTCGGCGCGACTCTGGATAGCAAACCCTCCATGGATCACGTCGTACTCAGTATCGTATACGAATGCACCTTATGCCCGTTTGCGGGGAGTAAAATGTCATTCGTGTACTGCAACAGCAAAACCTCCGTGCGCATTTTGGAACGAGTGTTTAAAATACATGTATGTGTCAGCGGATAGCATATTTCGTACGCGAATTCACGAATAATGCGAACCGGTAAATCGTCCGAAACGCTCGCCTTACCAAGTTTCAGTGAACGTAATTGACGATGCACTCGTTGTGGCTGAACCTGTAAAAATTCATCTTGATGAACCGGAAAGAACGCTAGAAGCATGCGCCTATCATGGAAGATCTGAGGCTACTGAAAAAAAAAAAATCATTAATACGGTTAGCCTCCTCGGGGTAATGTTGCGCATTTGTAGGATCAATATCGGGTACTGCAATCGACCTTGCTCATGTTAATATTTTAATTTGTCTATACCAAGCTGCAGGATTGGTCGTTTTAAAATGGCGAACTCGTGTATTATAATACGTCACCTTAGCCTGTGCAATACTACTTATTGTTTTATTTCGAAGGTACCGCCACAGTGAGTGATTTCCTTGACGGAAGGCACGTTGTCTCAGGCGAATACACGATTTAATCTGCGTAGAAATCCAAGGTTTGTCCGTTTTATGCAAACGAATGGTTTTAGTTGGTAAATTGGCATCCAAACGTTCTTTAACAGTATGCAGTAAAATAGTGCACTGAGTAGAGGTATCTTCGGACTGCATTACATCATCCCACGTATGGTGCACGATCCAATTTCCAAATTACCTCAACCCACTTTCCTTTATGGGTCGGAAAGTTTTAGTTTTAAAAGTACGCCCACCACAAAGGGTGGTCCGACCTGGAATCCAAAGTATACAATTATGGTCACTAGTACCGAGTGGGGCATGTACATCAATACCGGAATACAAATTAGCATAATTGGTAATAATCTTGTCTAAAATATTGCCACCCCTAGTAGGAAGATTTTGTTTATTTATTTATTCCATTTATTTACCCAGGGTGTGCCCAAACAGTTTACAAGTACTGGTTTCCATTGGGGCCCTGCAAACACTCATAAAACAAATATATTAAATTAAACAACTTCACAATCATGAACAAACTGGAATAAGATACAACTACAACATCAAAATTTACAAAACATCAACGCTCGCACAATTGGACGAAAATAATGGTTACAGAAGAACAACATCACCAGAAATATTATACATGCACGTGACACTGAAATTTACGCTAATTACAGAAAGGGCGAAAAACCCGCAAAAAACCTTTTTAAGAGAACAAAAATGGGAAAATTCCCCTCCGGCTCCAAAATTAAAGTTTCATTTTATGGCAACCAAGTCATACGACTCCGTAAATTAGCATTTCTCTCTTGAAGCAGATCATGTGAATATTATGCAAATGTTTGGCGAAGTGCCAATTTGAATGAACTCAAAGAAGACATAGTTCTAAGGTGTGCATTAAGGCTGTTCCAAATTGCGGCGCCAGTTACAGCAAAACTCGAGGCGTAATAGACTCCTATCGTGCAAAGGGAATTTTCAGTGTCTTTTCGGCAGATTGACGAGTTTCTCGAGTTTGTACGTAAGGTGTAAATATAGACTTGCCATATACTGCGGGGCCAAGGAATTGATGCTTTTAAAGACAAATATAGCTTTCTTGTATTTGACTCTCTCTGGATAGGCAAGCCATGCAGTCGAGCTTTTTAAACATGTCGGCTGATGGAGTTAGAAAATCGCATTTCAGTATTATTCTGGCTGCACGTTTGAGGCATTTGTTTAAGACAGTGTTATGAGATGCGTAACGGTCACCCCGTACTGTGCAACAATAATCTAGACTAGGCATGACTACATTTAACACGAGTGTACACAGAATGTTGCATGTGCATGTGCTTTTGAGTTACACAGTCCCGAATTCTTTTTAACATAGCTAATTTTGAGAAAACTGTCTTCTTTACATATTCGACATGTTGGTTCAAACTTAAGGTTTCGTCAATAATAACACCCAAGCATTTAAATGATTTAACGTTATGCACTTGATTATTAATGATGTGTACTCTGAGCTCATGCCCGCTTATCTTTTTCTTTGAGCCAATGAGCATACATTTAGTTTTACTGGCATTAACTTTTTTTTTGTTAACGGACCACCGATGAATCATGTCTGATGACTTGTTCAGGCTAGTTTCAATTTCGACAATGCTTTCGGAACTGCAAGTTAGTGTGGAGTCATCGGCATACATATATAACTTACACTTTTCGGATACATAAAGAGGCAAGTCATATGTATACATGATAAACAATAATGGGCCCAGAATTTACCCTTGTGGTACACTGACACCTAGAGACAAGGATTTTGATATATGTTTACTAATATTAACGGTCTGACTGCGATCACTGAGATAGGACTTAAACCAGTTTATTACCGAAATCGACATGTTCAGCTTTTCTAGTTTTTCTAAGACAATTTTATGGTCAACGCAGTCAAATGCCTTACTGAGATCTAGGAAAACTGTTCCGGTCATTTTCCCGTGATCCATATCTTGAAGACACTCGTTTGTTAAATCGTTTAGTGTACTTTCCGTTGAGTGCAAAGGCCGAAATCCAGATTGACAAACAGGAATGAGACTGTTTTCATCAAGGTACGAGTACATGTTTGAGTGCATCCATCTTTCTAGGATTTTAGAGATAATCGGCAAGATTGATATAGGTCGGTAATTACATGCGTTGCACCTATCGCCTCCTTTACGAATAGGTGTAACTAAAGCATGTTTCCATGCCTTGGGATACTGTTCATTTCTTATCGAGAGGTTAAATATATGCGTTAAAGACTTAGTAATAAAAGGTGCAGCCATTTTAATCATATTGGCGCTAATACCATCTGGGCCTGTTGCTTTCCCAACCGACAATGACGCAATTTGCTTTTGAACAAACTCTTTTGGGATATACTAGGAAGAGAACAATGTTCGTAATCTGGTGAAGAAGCAAGAGAATGGTCGTGGGAATCATTGGCCTCATTTGAACTTGTGTGATTCTCAGCGGCGATACGTTCACCAATTGTTGAAAAATATTCATTGAAATTATTGGCGATGTCGGTAGGGTCATCAACATATTCTCCGTTTGAGGAGATGATTGAACCCGGGACACATTTTTGTTTATTGGGAAGGACTTCTTTAAGTTTCTTCCACAAGAGTGACGAGTTATCATTATTTTCCTCAATTGCTGAAGTGAAATATTCGCTTTTCTTTTTTCTGACTTTGTTAGTAACAGCATTTCTTAACTTTTTGTACGTATCCCAATCATTCGGTGAGCGCGAAGTTTTAGCTACATTATGTGCATGATCTCGTTGGCGCATTAGTTGGAGCAATTCTCCATCAAGCCATGGTATGGTGCCGCTTCGAGCACGCTTGGACTTGATTGGAGCATGGTGGTTAATAACAGCCATAACAATCGAGTGCCAGATAAACCACGCTTCGTCAACATGTTGACAGTTAATAACATACTCCCATGGAGCATTGCGGAGGTCATTATGAAACGTTTCGATATCAATATCCTTCAGGCGTCGAAAATTAATTAAACGACACCCTTTGCGAGGCGTTTTCCAATTATGTATGCCGTAAATAAGATGATGATCAGTTATGAGGGTTTGCAACACTCCGCATGCGCTAACAAGATCGGGATGCGTACTAAACATCAGATATAGTTGTTTGGGTGAACTGCGTGACACGAGTTGGTTCTTGTATTAACTGCTCCATTTGGAAGAGATTCATGGAAGAGAGTATAGTGGATTGAGTGCATTAACATCCGCTACATCACTGTTAAAGTCACCGAGTACAATCATTTCTTTAAATTCGCAGGACGCCTTTTCAATAATATCGGCTAGGTTATCTAAAAACTCGACAGTACTCGATGGTGGTCTATAAAGAGTACTGGCTGTCTTTGCTTACACCTAATTTCGACCCAAATACATTCGACATCATCATTTTCAAGATCACATCGGCGAGTAAAATTTAGCGTGTCTCTAATATACATGGCTACCCCGCCTCCATGGCGGTTTCTGTCTTTTCTAACAATAGAATACCCAGACAATGCGATCTCGCCGTCAGAAATCGTGCCGTCACAGAAAGTTTCATTTAGACATATAACATCAAATGGTTTTCTTGAGAACAGTATCTTAAATTGGTCAAACGTGTTGATGATACTTCTTACGTTAAGGTGAGCATAAGAAAAGTCCCCGTCGCTTTGACTATGTATGATACCATCTTTTAGGCTTACACTTGACCCCTGCTTTGTGGATTTAGCAGTTGTCTGACATCCTGGAGATACTGTATCCACTCCTGGATCCTGGAGATACTGTATCCACTCCTGGTTCGGAGTGCGGGGGTGGGGGACTCTCATCCCGTGGTGTGGGATGTATAGGTGTTGTGGGATGTATGGGTGGTTCCGGGTGGGTTGACGTTGTGTCTGCGGACGGTGCTGGTTTGCCTTCCGAAAATCCATTTGATTTTTTTCCGCAGCCGGTTTCTTGAGGGCGTCTGAATACAACCCCCACCCCACCCCCCCCCCCCCTCCCCCCTCCCGCCCCCTTCCCCTCCCCCCCCCCGCATGTGGCCGTTTCGGTGGTCCGTAGATGTGCCGAATTATGTTTTTGGCGAGAATACGCACACCCTGGGAATTAAGATGCACGCCGTCTGACACAAGATGATTCGGCGTTATCCCCCCCATTGTCGATGAACCCCCATTTGTTACATTCCGCGATGCGTTTTAGCATGTTATTCGCATCGTCGACGGCCTTACGCCTAGATTCTTACGCGACTCCACGGTGGATAATTGATGAAATCGTCACTTTCTTTGGCTGAAGCGCTTCCCCGAGAAACGTAATCTTGGCAGTCATGGCGTCGTCCGTTGTGTTGTTGGAACCGACGTGGAGTATTACCTCCGATACGCCATATTTCGACGATAACTGCCGGGCCTTATGGGTAACAGTTTCAATCTTTGCGCCTCGCGTTGTTTGGCAAACTACCTTTGATTTCTTGCTTAGTTACCTTGGTTGCAAGTGTTTGATCATGGAGTCACCGATGATACGAATGTCCGCAGACGCAGTGGGGGTCGGTGGCTTTGTCTTTTTGCGATGCAGTTCCTTGTGTCTCTCGCGGTACTTCTTCAGCCGTTCTTCATGGGACACCTTACTTTTCGCTGGGCCCGATTTCTCCTTTGATGCCGATGTGTTCGTTCTTCGTTTATTCGGACTCGAGTGTTTTGCGGGACTTTTAGTGTTCAGGATGTCATAATACGTGTCAATCAATTCCTCTTCTTCAACAATCGAATCACTTGCGTGTTCATTGTCTTCCACCGCGTCCTGTGTATCTAGTGCCGAAAAGCGGTTGCTTGTGGCCACTAGCGAAGAATTGGGGCCTTTGTGCGCGCGGGGCTTAGCAAGGTTTCGGCTCGCTGGGCACGAATATACCTCAGTCCGGGCGTCGTCTCCGGCAGAATGGCTCATCAGCATATCAATAGTGCAATGGAGGTCGTCGCGTTCCTTCTCCAACATGTCCATCTTCTTCTCACAAACGAAAAAGAATGAGAAATATGATTAGACATTGCAAGAAATTGATCAGAAAATTTACGATCGAGCGCGTTGAGATCGTTGTGTAGCCTATTGACAGCCTCCAAACGGCATCTAGGGTGACCGGCTGTGCTGTCATGGCGTCCACACGATCGGGCTAAGGGGAAAATTGTTTGGCCTTGGGTGCGCCTGTCGAACTAAGGCAGCACCTAGGAAAATGTTTCCTATGACCAAACACATAAAGGCATAGTTCCCTAATATCATCAGCTGCAGTATCCATAGATCTGCGAGCTTTAATGTTACAAGCTGAAAGGGTACTTATCTTTTCATTTGATGACCCCGTTGGTGTTTCGCCGCCATCTTGAACCTTCAGTAGCTTCTCCTTCGCACACTCAAACATCACTTTCCCGGCTTGCAAAAGTTCGTCCAGGGCAAAATCACTGGTCAAGATTGTCTTGATTGGAACGGATGGACGATCCTTTAGTTTTAGAACGATTTTCTTCAGCCTGGGGTCGATTTTCCCAAAACGATTGGAGAGCCAGTGTCACACACGTCCGTCTTGTTCGCCATCGTGCTATCACATTGACTACTTGAGTAAACCCTTCAATATCAAGAATTGATTGAATGGGTAGATCATTAAAATCTCCTACTATAGAAACACCAGCATGCGGATATTGTAACAAAAGACTCTCAATAGTAAAAACAATGTGATCAATATAATCTTGCGCATTATATTTCCTAGGTGGAAAATAAACGGTACAACGACAACTGGCGTGGCAATTGTAACGATTGTGCCAATCGGCCGGCAGAGGGCGCCAGCACTAGTCTACGGTGTGGCTGCCTTCTGCCGGAGGATTGGGACGCGTCCGCCGGGAAACGCATAGTCTACGTTCTGGTGTTGTAAGCATGAAGAGGTGTTGAATAAAGGCTCGTCAAAAGTCAAGTCAGAAAGCTTTGTGGTCTTTGTCCGACTCCGAGTATTGTGTTCGAGACTCGCGCCCGGCTATAACGCTACACTGTTGGCAGCGACGACACGATACGAGCGGAAAAGAGGGAGAAACTCCGAGCTTTTTCAGGACAGAAATGACTATACACGAGGTCAAGGAAGCATGCAACTCGTTTCGCCATGCGGAGGGGGCGTGGCCGGGGACGGTGAGTCCCCCGATGGTCAACCTAGCCATTCCAACGGTAGTCTTTTTGTTACAGTTGATGATTTACTGTCCCCTTTTGGCGAAAGCCCAGGAAAAATTACCAAAGGACAAATTGTGGCAAGCCCAGCGGTTCTCGTCTTCACGTGGCTGACGCGCGGTACCAGTCGGAACCGCCGGAACAACCGGATTTTCCGGAGCACTCGCACGCGGTTGACATGCGGTACTGGAGGGAATCACCGGAGCGGCTGGAGCATTCACGCGACGCTGGTGCTCGTGAATTGGGCGCAGGTTCCTTCCTGGAACCGCCCCGAGTTCACCAGCACACCGCGGATGTACATTACCGGACGGAACCGCCCGAAGCGTTCATCACGTGCACGCTGCGGAGACCGGAATACCGCGACATCACGGAACATTCCCGCGAGGCAGGCGCTCGTGACTTGGGCGCAGGTCCCTATCCGGAACCGCCCCGAGCCACTCACGCGCACGCCGCAGAGATACAGTATCGACCAGAACATCGCGATCGCTCGGAATATTCACACGAGGCAGGCGCTCGTAACTTAGGCGCAGGTTCCTATCTGGAACCGACCGGAGTCATTTATCACACGCACGCCGCGGATGTACAGTACCGACCAGAACACCGCGATCACTTGGAACATTTACGCGAAGCTGGTGCTCGTGACTTCCTGGAACCGCAGGTTCCTTCCTGGAACCGCCCCGAGTACATTACCGGACGGAACCGCCGGAACGGTCGGAGCAGCCCCGGACCACGTATCCAAAACAGGATTCTAAGCCAGACAATGGGAAGGTACATTTTGCACATGCAAATAATGTGGGACCGCATCTTGTCGGAAGTTACCACCCATCTCCGGAAATTCAAACTTGCGAACCTGGGGCTCCATGGGGCAGTCGGAGACCGGTGATGCTCCCGGACAGGTTTGACGGAGTTTCTTCATGGGACGATTACTTAGTCCACTTCGAGAGTGTTGCCATAGTCAACTAGTGGGGCGAGGTCGAGTAAGCAATATTCCTTGTTTCACGTCTGAAGGGCTCAGCGCTAGAGGCCCTGGCTGACATGGCACCAGAAGCGCGAAAAGAGTATTCCACCGTCCTGGAGTATTTCGAACAACGATTTGGGGTCTCTGCCCAAATTCTGTTGCACCGGGTTCAACTGTCAACGCGCACTGAGACATCCTCCCCTGCATTACCCATACCGCTTGAATATGAACTGCGAGCTAGCATTCCACGAGGTGCCCAGATCATCTTTCCAGATGGATCCCGTTGGGTGGTGACCTCGACAAGTGTCCTTCAAGCGAAGCAGACCTTGGGAACAGCTGTTTTGACAGACGGAAGTACAACAGATGCCGCTGCCTAGCCAGCCCTGGAGGGAGCAATAGACTGATAGACTGAACATTTTTGTTTGTAGTTGTCCTGGCGGATGCGGTCACGGTCGTTCGCTGCCTGCTGTGGCCCGGGACAGCAGGGTCCTCGGAGGGGGCAGGGTAACGATTGTGCCAATCGGCCGGCAGAGGGCGCCAGCACGAGTCTACGGTGTGGCTGCCTTCTGCCGGAGGATTGGGACGCGTCCGCCGGGAAACACATAGTCTACGTTCTGGTGTTGTAAGCATGAAGAGGTGTTGAATAAAGGCTTGTCAAAAGTCAAGTCAGAAAGCGAGTTTGTGGTCTTTGTCCGACTCCGAGTATTGTGTTCGAGACTCGCGCCCGGCTATAACGCTACACAATCGAACTGGTCTCATAACTGTCCATAAAGTCTCAACCCCATCAGGGATCTGCACTGTGGTAGCAATTTGGCTTGTAAATTATGTTTAACGTACAATGCCACACCACCACCTGTGCGACCATCAGTCCTAGCCCTTGACCGACAGCATAGAAAATCCATCTAAGGTGTACAGTTCGTTTGATGTGTCCACAGGGAACCAAGTTTCTGTCAATGCTACAACATCAGCATGGTAGGCGTCAACATACATTTTGAGTTCATCAAAATTGCTAGACATGCAGTGACCTTATGTTGGTAAGTAAAAGTGTAGGCAAGTCATGCTGTCTTGGTTCCACGTTACATTTGGTACTCCCTGGCTAGATTAGATTCGCTCTTTCTCTAAACTCAGTCCTGCTTGCAACCCTTTGCTGAATAATAACAGGTATAGGTTGCTGATCAGCATAGATAATATTGGAAGTTTCTGTCAAATGTCGATGTTTCCTGACTCCAGCTCGTTTACTTCTGTGTGTACTAAGACCTGTTTAGAGTTAATACCCAAATTCCTAATGCGATACCACGCGAGTGGGGGCACTGTAAGCTTGTCGCACTGACTCTTGATCTGATGGAGTTCAAGGGTAGAATAACGGTATATATACATGGTTGTCGTTGACTCTGAGATCGCAAACTTAGACTGGTTTCCACTGAAGCGTTTTATTGTCACAGACTCAGTTACGCTACAACACTCCGTGAAAACTATTGACAAATCAAAGCAAAAGGTAACTAAAATAGTAATACACGGAGTAATCTACATTAACTTAGACATATGAAATATGCAGATGTCTCTAACAAAACTCTCACTACATGTAAATACAGTTATAAGGCAAAAGCATGAGTGCACATGTACTTTCACATGCAGTCAACATGTACTTAACATGTCAAGGTCTCAAATCTGGGAATAAATTCAGAACAATGCAAAACATTAGAGTTTTAAATCAACCTAATTTCGCTTGAGCAGGAACAAATTATCCTGTAAATACACGTGAGCAATCCGTGTTGTAAATAAACCAGGTCAAAGGTCATGTAAATTGAACACACAACGCGGAGTCATGTCGCCCCGGAGAACGCCAGGTTTTTAGCTAACAAACTGTCTAAAATTTACTTAATTTAACTTACAATAAAGCAAGATTTAAGAAACAACATAAGTCCATACCTTCATGCCATCTCATACACGCAAAATTCAGGCTCGCAGGGGTAGAATTACCCAAACTAAACTCGCAAAACTGTCAAGTTTCTCAAATTCAACGTGTTTCTCGTCTCCAGAAAGTTTGAAGTAAGTGTCGTCTCTTGAGGGCACTATGACATGTTACCGTAAATAATCAACATCTGTTACAACCACAGACATAGAGAACCTATAGACGCACAACATCTGTTACATGGCTCCCCTAAATTAGGATACTAATTTAACAAACAAACAAAATTACAACTTATGTAAGTGTCTTACTTGATTGCTGCAAACCTTCAGATATGAATTCCAACAGTCTTTGTACAAGTCAGTCCTGGAGGCTGATCTAAACCATTAGAAAGAATTATAGAAAAGGGTTCAAAACTTTGGAACAAACAATTAATGTTTACGCTTCTAAGGGTTAATACTTATAAGGGTTAACACTTCAAAATGTTCGATAACGCAATCAGAATCATTGTGTAACTTAGTCTAGATGTGAATGATTCTAGAAAAGAAAATTTAGATTTAGCAATTTAGGACAAATATGTGAACTCTCTTCACTTTACAAAAATGTTCAAACTTGTGCTTAAAGTTCGAAATAATTCAGTAAGATTAATTTACAGTTCACAATTTACTGATCAAGGGAAATTTTGCTTAGATACCTGAAAACATTCAGTCCAAATGGCTCATCGGTGGGGAATTCCACGGTCTCTTGAGTGACTTACTCGTCCCTAATGTTCATTAGGAAGAAGGAGAACCAGTTTGTGAACTGGACGTTCAAGGAGTTTGCGAGGTTTGACGCGTTTTCCTTTGTCGACAATCGACGAAGAGTCACCGATGAAGACTTTCACAGTGCGAACGTGTCCGTCCTCAGATGGTTATACCTCTTCAATCCTCGCCAGTGGCCAATGATTCCTGGCAGTCTCGTCGTCCTTCACGATTACGATGTCACCCACGCAATATTCCCTCTGAGGGTGTGTCCACTTTTGACGAGTCTGCAAGTTCTGCAGAAATTCCTTTCGCTAACGAAGCCAAAACTCGTTTATCAGATGTTGTACTCTTCTCCAACGCTTAACCGAGTAGAGGTCTTCTTTCTGGAAGTTTCCTGGAGGTGGAAGAAGAACCTTGCACTTGCTTGTGAGCAAGTGATTCGGAGTCGGGGGTTCTGGATGAGTTGGGTCGCTCAAGGGATCAACTGTGAGTGGTCTACTGTTGATTATTGCTGTTGCCTCACACAAGAAAGTGCGTAGCGATTCGTCATCGAGCTGTTGGCAGGACTGATGCATCAAAGTCTGAAGAATGTTGCGAGTTGACCGAATGAGCCGCTCCCATACACCGCCCATGTGGCTCGCAGAGGGGACATTGAAGTTGAACTGCGTGTAGTCACAACCTTCCTTTAGCAGGATATTTTGTACGCCCTTATGGTCGATCTCAGCTTAGACTTTGTCAAATTCTGTCTTGGCGCCAACGAAGTTGGATACCCTATCTGATCGGAGTTGACGTACAGGACCACGCAAAGCCAAGAATCTTCGCAGACCGTTTATGAAGGAGTCGGTGGTGAGCGAATGCAACGTCTCAATGTGTACAGCCCTGCAGGACATACAAGTGAACATAAGTCCGTATCTCTTCAGCTCCCGTCTGCCCTCTTTAATTATGAATGGCCCAAAACAATCCATCCCGCAGTAGGTAAATGGTGGAGTCGGCGTGACTCTGTCAGTCGGTAAGTCGGCCATTTTCTGGGTTTGGGGTGAGCTGCGGAGCCTTCTGCACACTACGCATTTTCGGATGGATCTAGCGACAGCACCACTACCTCCAACTACCCAGAATCCATTTGCTCTCAGTAAGTTGAGGGTCATTCCTCTTCCCTGGTGGGCAGTTTTCTGGTGGTAATGGCTGATTACCAATTCGGTCATGTGATGCTTGGATGGTAGAATCGCTGGATGTTTGGCCTCAAATGGTTCAGTAGATCTCCTAATCCGTCCTCCCACTCTGAGTACTCCATCCTCATCAATGAAAGGATCTAGGCGATGAAGCTTACTGTGCTTCTTTATTCGGCGTCTGGTTTGTCTTTCGGTTTCAGTGGCACATCTCATGGACTTGAAGATAGATATTTCATCGGCAAAGGATTCCCTTTGTAGCTGCTTCAAGATCTCTATTTCCGCAAGATGAAGATCATTCGCCTTATAAGTGCCTCTTTCACTGTATGTCGTCCCGGTGTACGTGCTGCTGGAGGATTATGTTTCTCTGCACCGCGGTTTCTCAGCTGAGATATGAAGCGACGGCAATTCGCAACTGCTCTTTTGGCACGATGCCAGGTAAAGAGTCGATCAAGGCGGCTTATCTTTAGGCCAGAATTGGCAGATTAAGTTGCATGCACCTCTGCCCTTTTGACCTCCAGATCATCTGGCTTTATATGGAATCTTGTCTGTTCGTCGGGTGGCGGGATCTCTTCCCTCCAAAGCATCTCTGGTCCCGATAGCCATGTTGACATTTCAAGAAGCTGTTTCACCGTCAAGCCCCAGGATGCTGCGTCTTCTGGATTATCCTTTGTGCAGACATAGCGCCACTGCGAAGGTGATGAATTGTCCCTGATCTGCTTGATGCGGTTTGCGACGAAGACGTGGAAACGCTTGGCTGCATTGTGGATGTATCCCAAGACGACACTGCTGTCTGTCCAGAAAAACTCTTCACAGTCAAGACCAAGTTCCTTTCTCAGAAAGGAGGCGATTCTGATGGAGACTACGGCAGCAGTCAGTTCGAGTCTAGGTATCGTAACAGATTTGAGTGGCGCAACTCTGGACTTCCCCATCACTAGCGCGCAGTGAACCTTTCCCACGGTGTTGACAAGTCTCAAATAAGAACATTTGCCATAACCGCAGTTGCTAGCGTCAGAGAAGTGATGCATCTGGACAGTTTGAATCTTACCAAAGTCATCGGGTTTGTAACATCTCCTTGGTCAAAAACTGGAGGTTCTGCATGTCATCTTTCCATCTCTCCCATCTGGACTTGAGCATTTCCGGAAGTGAGTCGTCCCAACCGACAGACTCTCTACATAATTCTTGGAGAATCTCCTTCCCCGCTAATACGAAAGGTGCCAACAAGCCCAAGGGATCGTAGATGGACATGACGGTGGATAAAACACCTCGTCTGGTGAGTTGAAGACATCCGACTCAACGCACCATTGTACTCCTAGTGCTCTTTCCATTGGGAGGTCATTACGAAGAAGATTAATTTCTTTGATGCCCTTCGCTCGGTCATCAACCGGCACGGAATTCAGTACATCTCTGGAATTGCAAACGAATTTGTGTAGATGCACACCTGCCTTCATACAGAGCTGTCTCGTTCCGGAAATCAGGCTGATGGCTTCCTCTTTGGAAGCAACAGACTTTAACCCGTCATCCACGTAGAAATCATGGAATACAAAGTCAGTCACTTCGTTGCCGAATTCAGACTCATGATCCTTGGTTAGTTGTTTGAGGGCAAAATTCGAACATCCGGGGGAAGACGCTGCCCCGAACAAGTGCACCTTCATACGGAACTCATGGGGAGGCTGTCGATAATTCCCGTTTGGCCACCAAAGAAACCTTAGGTAGTCTCGGTGGTCCTCACTGACTTTAAACTGATAAAACATCTCCTTCACGTCAAACATAAAGGCGACATTTTCAAGCCGGAATCTGCAAAGCACGCCAACTAACTTGTTAGTTAGGTCTGGCCCTGTGAGGAGGTACGAGTTGAGCGATTCCCCCTGATACTGCGCGCTGCAGTCGAAAACAACTCTCAGCTTGTTGGGTTGTTGGACTCCATGATGTGGAATATACCAAACAGGGTTTTCGTTGCATGTGTTCTCAGGCACTGGTTCGGCATATCCATCGGTAATCAATGCATACATGTGCTTGGAATACGTGAGTTGATAATCTTGGTCACGTTCAAACCTGTTTCTCAGGTGTCCAAGTCTCTTGCTGGCCAGGAACCTGTTGTTTGGCAAACGTGGTGTTCCTCCCTTGAAGGGTAAGGCCATCTCGTAGTGACCGTCTACTGTGCGGTGGATGGATTTTTCCATAATCCTTAGGAGTTGGACGTCATTTTGGGATAGTGTTGAGTTGTCATCCCTGGTTTCGCAGAAATCGGCTTCCAACAGGCGTATAACTCGAGGCGGGCTGATTTCCTCCTTGGTTATCATGCTCTGAGTGAACCCGAAATCGGGTTCATCGGATTTCATCACACCGACGATACTCCATCCTAAGTCGGTCTTCAGTCCATAAGGCCCATCATCAACTGGTGGGGGAATAACTTCACGAGGAGTCTTCGCATAGTTGGACAGGCAGAAGATGATTCTGGAGCTTCGAAAGGTGAACGTATGAACTTGCCATGTCAGGATTCGGTATGTGGTTTCTGTTTGCAGGGATAATATGTCTCGAGTAGGTGGCAGGGAGGGGAATTTTCTTACTCCCATTGTGCGCGCGGATAGCCAGTCCTTCAATCCTTTCACTGGAGACTCTTTCATCCTGACTCGTCATGGTAGAGAGGAAGAGATTTACCTTAACGCCTTCAATTCCCATTGCAAGCTTTGTGGAGTCGAGGATGGAAGTGGTATCTGACTGTGTATCAAGCAGAGCATAAACCAGTCTCTCTCCGTGTCTCGATTGATGTGACAGCCAAACTGGGACTATCATTGTGCTCTTAGCAATGCTTCGGTTGGCATTAAGGTGACATACGGTTGACGTATGGGAGCTCACTGTTATGTGTTCTCGCTCTGGTTCTGCGTTTTCCACCATCTGGGCGGTCTGATCCCTACGCACATC
The DNA here is from genome assembly GCA_037783545.1 of Henricia sp. BOLD:AAB3569. NCBI lineage: Eukaryota > Metazoa > Echinodermata > Asteroidea > Spinulosida > Echinasteridae > Henricia > Henricia sp. BOLD:AAB3569. The sequence continues at coordinate 775,272 of JBBELK010000080.1, read as the reverse complement.
TCCATGAAGTGGTGTAGGGTGTCGTTTCTTGCAGACCGTACATGTCTCTCTCTTCCTACAGTCCTTCGATCGGTGGCCAGGACGTAGGCATCCGAAGCAAAGGCCTCTTTCCTTGATGAAGGTCTTGCACTCTTGAAGAGTCTTGGAATCAAATGTCTCACAGCTGTTGAGACTGTGAGGCCCCTTGCACAACATGCAAGAGTAAGAGGGAGCGTCAGATCCCTTCTGCTGCTTGTACGGCTTCTTAGTCATTACGTTTGTCGTAAGTGATCTTGCACCTGTGGATGGCCTTTTCTTGTCGGGTCGTTCCCCTTTCAGGCTGTTCAAGGAGGTCACGGGATCGCAGGCGATTGAAGATTCTTTCGCCATGAAGGATGCACATTTTTGGAAGGGTGGGTAGGCTCTATTTTTCTCCTTCCAATCGGCTACGGTACGTGCCCATCTCATTATCAACCACTCAGGAAGTTTGACAATTTTCTCTTTCATCGTTAAGATGGTTAAGGCTGCCGTTGGTTTCCATTGCCGTTTGGCACTGACGAAGAAAATCGGACAGCCTTCTCAATCCGTAGGCGTCTCTTTGTGCTATGTTAGGCCACGACTCAAGCTCGTCTCGAAAGGCATTGGAAACGATGAAGGGTCCCCGTATCGCTTGTCGAGAGCCTCTTTTGCCGCTGCGTACGAAGCGTCTTCGTTGACGAGAGAAAAGCCTCATACTAAGTCTAGTGCTTCACCTCTGAGATATTTCCTCAAATAGAAGAAACGTTCGGCTATGGGGAACATGCACGCCACGATGTTCGATGAGAATGTCATACCCTTGTTTCCATGTAATGTACTGCATGGAGTCACCAGAGAAGATTATTGGTTCAGGAGGTGGCAGTCTGTTCATCTTTAGCTGCTCAAGCAGACTACCAGCTAAAGCATCAAAAGCATCTCCTGTCGAAGCTTTTACTCTCTGGTTTTGCGACGGGGAATTTTCAGGTCCCATATTTGATGTACGTGGCAGCTCAAGGGGTGTCACCGTGACTTGGGGTTCATTCTCATCGGCAGGAATTGGGGTGTTGTTTTCAGCGTTCGGGTGGTCTGCATGGTCAGTCCCTGGTAAAGGATCTTGCTCATGGGGAGGGACATACTGTGGTTTGTTCACCCATTGTTGACATTGGCTTACTTTTTATTGTTTTGATTTTATGGAGAGAACCAATGAGCTGTTGTCTCCCTTTAAGAATTCGCTCATGCGTCTGCTTCATCAAAGTGCCATGTTCAATCTCGGCGTCCTTAAGTCGTTCGGCACTATCATCATGTCATGGGATAGGGGCTGGGGAGCCCCTGCCAGTAAGGGGGTGTGAACTCCTCCTTGGGGGTTGAGGGTGTGTACCCTCATAATCTCTACACAAATTAATTAACTAATGCAAAATACCATAAATAAACAGATGTAGACTCTTTATTCATCTCCAGCTTGTCAATCAGCTTTATACTTGTAAACATCAGCTTGCTCATCAACTTGCAAAATGTTAATTTCCAGTAAAATAACAAAGCGAAAGAAAAAACCCTAGAAGACACAGAAATAAAATGAAAGTATCTTCAATAATCATGAAAACTGTAGGTCTCTGTGTAATTATTTAACTATATGGAGAATGTGTCAAACTACATCATATACATGTACGGTACAATAAAACTCACCCAGACCAAGTCGGTCCAACACGCAGTGCAGTGTCCCGTCATACGCCGCCGCTCAAGCTAACTCACTCGCTGCAACCTACACGCAATGGGCAACAACGCACATATAAGGACAACAATGCAATACACTACAACGTATATGGCACGTTTGTTACTTTCAAAACTATCGGAAGACATCCGAAATTCATCGAAATATTTACTCACGTCAGTTGCTCGTCTGTGCCTCAGTCGCATCTTCAATAATGCGCGGTTACACCACTTGCATGTCTTTTACCCAGGATTTGGTGAAAACGATGAATTAATGCGTAACTTTGCGCCTAAAAACTTTGTCAAACTTGGCGTGTCAACGACCGGCGAGAGAGAGAAAGAGCGAACGCGCATGCGCGGGATCTGCGCTCGCTACAACTTAAAGGTTTAAACTTAAAGGTACTTCCATACCCCTACAATCATCCAGATTAGATGCTAGCAGGAACGTCGCAAGTGTTACTTGATTCTCAATGGCTTGTCCATGGCCATCTGTTTGACATTGGAAATGTCCTCTTCATCGCAAAGCGTGGCTTGCAGTTTATTTGCTGCTCTACGCCATGAAGTTAAGCTCGTTTTGAATTCCTTTTGCTTCAGGTCAGCTTGCCACTGAACTCCCTTTTCAGTTTGCTTTGGCTCTCTTGCTGTCTCTTCGGTCATGTTGTGTGCGCAGTTTCTTCAGAAGAGAGACAAAGTTCGTAATATCGCAATGTTTTAGTTGTAAGAGGAGTTTTCACTGTCGTTGACTCTGAGATCGCAAACTTAGACTGGTTTCCACTGAAGCGTTTTATTGTCACAGACTCAGTTACGCTACAACACTCCGTGAAAACTATTGACAAATCAAAGCAAAAGGTAACTAAAATAGTAATACACGGAGTAATCTACATTAACTTAGACATATGAAATATGCAGATGTCTCTAACAAAACTCTCACTACATGTAAATACAGTTATAAGGCAAAAACATGAGTGCACATGTACTTTCACATGCAGTCAACATGTACTTAACATGTCAAGGTCTCAAATCTGGGAATAAATTCAGAACAATGCAAAACATTAGAGTTTCAAATCAACCTAATTTCGCTTGAGCAGGAACAAATTATGGTATTTTGTTCGTATGGTATTTTTTCATATACATTTTTAGTATTTAGTACTAATATTACAATTGAGTCTTGAAGGAAGATAACAAGGAACGCAGTTTGATGGGAACAAAGTTGGACTACATTTATTCTGCTTGAGCGCAAAGGAAAATGGAAGGTTGTTGACTGGTCTGTGGTTGAGACGAGAGTGGTCAAAAATAGGGTACTGGCTGGACTATTAAAACAGGGAGATGAGCGAGGTAATAAAATCCAAGGTAATAAAACATGGAGACACTAAATCTGGGTCTGGAATAATTAGTGAAGTGATGAAATGTAGTCAGGAAGTGAAAAGCAATAAAAGTGGGTCTGATGGTGAAGAAGTGACAATCAATCAATTAAGATTGACAGTACAGGGTCGAAAGAATAAAACTACTGAAACTATTGCTTAGACAATGGACAAGGGATTGGAACATCTGGAAATGCGTGGAGGCTTGTCTTAAAGGGACTAACAATAAACAAAGTGTTTAATACGAAGACGCTACATGAGCCCCCTTCCAGTGAGTATGTGGAAGAAGGAAAAAAAAAATTAACAACGAACGAATGTGACATAACGTTTCGGCCAATGGACAGTGCGGCCTGAGCGTGTTGTACGCCTGGGAGGAATGTCCGATGATGGGGGGTTCTGTCCATTATTCGCTTGAACAGTGGGTTCAACTACTGGGACCGACTGTTTGGGTGTGAGGGGAACAGCATGTGGGTCATACTCATTATCAACATCCAAATGGGCACATTTAAGGCGGTCAATGCTAACTGTGTCCTTGCGATTGCTCAGTTCAAGTTCAAAGTGTTTGGCAGAGCGACTGAGGACATTGAAGGGACCATCGTAGGGTGCTTGGAGAGGTTTCCGTACTGCGTCGCGGCGAACAAAAACATGAGTGCATGTTTGCAATTCGCTGGGGACGTGAATGTTAGTCCGTTGTTGAGAACGACTTGTAGGCGGCTGCAAACTTTGCATGGCACGTTGCAAACGTTGAACAAAGACCGGAACGATGACCGGAACAGTTTTCCTAGATTTCAGTAAGGCATTTGACTGCGTTGACCATAAAATTCTTTTAGAAAAATTAGAAAAGCTGAACATGTAGATTTCGGTAATAAACTGGTTTAAATCCTATCTCAGTTATCGCAGTCAAACCGTTAATATTAATAAACATATATCAAAATCCTTGCCTATAAATGTCGGTGTACCACAAGGATCAATTCTGGGCCCATTATTGTTTCTTGTATATACATATGACCTGCCTCTTTATGTATCCGATAAGCTATATATGTATGCCGATGACTCTACACTAACTTGCAGTTCCGAAAGCATTGTCGAAATTGAAACTAGCCTTAACAAGTCATTAGACATGATTTATCTATGGTCCGTTAAAAATAAAATCAAAATTAATGCCAGTAAAACTAAATGTATGCTAATTGGCTCAAAGAAAAAGATAAGCGCGCATGAGCTCAGAGTACACATTAATAATGATCAAGTGCATAACGTAAAATCGTTTAAATGCTTGGGTGTTATTATTGACGAAACCTTAAGTTGGAACCAACATGTCGAATATGTAAAGAAGACAGTTTTCTCGAAATTAGCTATGTTAAAAAGAATTCGCGACTGTGTAACTCAACAGCACATGAACACCCTTCAGCGTTCGAATTAGCACTGGTCCGTTGGCCAAATGACAGTTGAAATCGTCTCGGGCCAGCTAGAAACCCTCCATGAATGGTCCGGTTGTCCAGTTGAATTCAAATAGACCCATGCCATGTATGTGAAATTTCCGCGTTAATTTCCTTAATGTGCTTTTTTTCTTCATGTTTCCGCATTTTTGTTGAGCGTGGCAGATTTTATTTTCCACTTTTTTTTACGCACGCATGGTCGTTGTCCATCTTGTTTTTACCAAGCAAGAAAACAGCGCCCTCCGTTGACAGTAAATACATGTAGACTTGTCCAAGTCTATGACACTTCCGTCCGCACCAAGACACTTATGTGCGTGCGTGAATGTATGTAAACTGGGCGCGCGTGCAGACCGCGACTGCAATGAGTCGCGATTCAGACTTGTGCAAGTCTAGTGTGTCGTGTGCGCGCGTGTTTTTGCCGCCTGCTGCGCCAAGAGTTGACCGGCCACTCTCGCTGGCAGGTTTGCTGGCGCGGCTCGCCTGGCCTGCAGTCCTTGCCCCGCCTGGCCTGCAGTCCTTGCCCCGTCCATCCAAGGCAAGGCCGTGCCGTGCAGTGATAATTTTTAAAGTGGAACGGATACTAAAAGGAGCCTTTTTTAAGACCCAAGAATAGCTCAAAAATTCACCACACATTTTCAAACTTGTACTGGGGAGAACCTTGACTATCAAACTTTCCTAGTTTATTCACTCAAATTTGTTTATTGCAAACACTAAAGGTCGACTGTGTGTAAAATGAACAACCAGAATTGAAATTTGAACCGGGCCACTTGAAACGCCAACGGGCCAGTCAAAACTTAAGCCAACTGGTCCTGGTGGCCAGTTGGGAAAAAAGTTAAGGGCGAACGCTGCCCTTATGTTAAGCTTAGTCATGCCTAGTCTAGATTATTGTTGCACAGTATGGGGTGACCGTTACGCATCTCATAACATTGTCTTAAACAAATGCCTCAAACGTGCAGCCAGAATAATACTGAAATGCGATTTCCTAACGCCATCAGCCGACATGTTTAAAAAGCTCGACTGGCTTGCCTATCCAGAGAGAGTTAAATACAAGAAAGCTATATTTGTCTTTAAAAGCATCAATTCCTTGGCCCCGCAGTATATGGCAAGTCTATTTACACCTTACGTACAAACTCGAGAAACTCGTCAATCTGCCGAAAAGACACTGAAAATTCCCTTTGCACGAAAGGGGTCTTACGCCTCGAGTTTTGCTGTAACTGGCGCCGCAATTTGGAACAGCCTTAGTGCACACCTTAGAACTATGTCTTCTTTGAGCTCATTCAAATCGGCACTTCGCCAAACATACACATAATATTCACATGATCAACTTCAAGTGAGAAATGCTAATTTACGGAGTCGTATGACTTGGTTGCCATAAAATCAAACTAATTTTGGAGCCGGAGGGGAATTTTCCCATTTAAATTTTTATTTTTTTCTCTTAAAAAGAGTTTTTGCGGGTTTTTCGCCCTTCCCGTAATTAGTGTAAATTTTAGTGTCACATGCATGTATAATAATTACTTGTGATGTTGTTCTTCTGTAACCATTAGTTTTTTGATGTTGTAGTTGTTGTACAAATGTATCTTATTCCAGTTTGTTAGTAATTATGAAGTTGTTCAATTTAGTATATTTGTTCTATGTGTGTTTGCAGGGCCCCAATGGAAACCAGTTTTTGTAAACTGTTTGGGCACACCCTGGGTAAATAAATGGAATAAAAATGACGTGAAGTCTTGAATATGGGGAATTGGATAGCGGTCGGGTACAGTAATGTTATTTAGTGCCCTGTAGTCTCCACATGGCCTCCAATCCCCGGGTGTCTTTTTGGGGACCATGTGTAGTGGTGATGACCAATTGCTACTTGACGGGCGGATGATACCAAGCTGTAGCATATGATCAAACTCTTGGTGTGCGATTTTGTGTCTGTCCGGTGCAAGACGACGCGGACGCGCGGACACTGGCTGTCCTTTGGTTATGATGTGATGTGTTACATCATGCTTGACGGCGTCGGCGTTGTAATAGGGACGAGTGATGTCGGGAAAATTCGCGAACAGTTGTTGGAATGATGAGCGGGAGTCGAAGGTTGCGAACATTGGGCTGACTGCTTGCAGTTTAGACGCAGTTCCGATGACGCTGATGTTAGTTGTCGCGTCAAGGAGTCGATGGTTACGGACATCAACCAAGAGGTTGAAATGTCGAAGAAAATCAGCACCCAATATTGGCTGTTGAACATCAGCAATTATGAATATCCATTGGCATGTCCGTCGCAGTCCTACATCCAGTGTGACTGACCGTTCACCGAAAGTTGCGATTGCAGATTTGTTTGCTGCCTGAAGTTGAAAACCATGGCATGGATGTGATCGATCCAACCGCGTGGGTGGAAGAACGCTTACGTCGGCCCCGGTGTCAACGAGGAAGCGTTGCTTTGTGGAACGGTCCGTCACGTAGAAAAGGCGACTTTGTGTGTGGCCAGCAGAACTTGTCGCCGCTAGTGGCTGGCGTTGTCGTTTCCCGAGAAAGAGCACGGCTTGTGGCACTAATACGGGCGTTGTCACCGAAATTGGCATGATACCAGCACATACCTGTGTCAACGGCATCAGGAACTGGGGTGCTGGCGCGAGAAGGACGGGACGAACGATTTATTGACTGTGAACGGGAGCGTTGCGGGTGACTGGAGAGGTGCTGTAGTTGGACTGCGAGGCGATTAATTTCACCGCGCAGCAGTTCTACTTCGCTCTGCAGATTTGTAGGTTGTGCATTGGTTGTTGTCGTGGTCATGGAATTGATGGATTGTGATTGTACGGCAACATCCATGACTTTGTCGGCAAGCTCAGCTAGTTGCTCCACCTTCATTGAATCTCCGGCAGACGTTACGACCAGCTGAACATTTATGGGTAGTCGTTGGAGAAACAACTGGCGCAGGATGGACTCCTCTAAGGCTCGATCGCCGAGGAGTTGGCGCATATGCCGCAGGAACTGTGTAGGTCTTCTGTCGCCCAGCACTTCGTTGTTGAGGAGTTGTTGCAGGCGTTTCTGCTCGCTTGCAGTTGTCCGTTTTATTAGCTCCTCTCGCAGGGTTTTGTAGGGGGTGTCCTCTGGAGGATTGAGGAGGAGGTCCCTAACTTCCTGTGCCACTGCAGGGGTGAGCGCCGAGATGATGTATTGGTATTTTGTTTTCTCAGTTAGTATTCCTCTAGTGGCAAACTGCGCTTCGACTTGCGCGAACCACACATATGGGTCCGCTGGCCAGTATGGCGGTAGTTTTAGGCTGACTGTGGCCACTGACTTGCTATCTGTGCCGTCCTCCATTGTGTTGCGTGTAGAAAGATCACGTCCGGGTCACCAATTTAGTATTTAGTACTAATATTACAATTGAGTCTTGAAGGAAGATAACAAGGAACGCAGTTTGATGGGAACAAAGTTGGACTAAATTTATTCTGCTTGAGCGCAAAGGAAAATGGAAGGTTGTTGACTGGTCTGTGGTTGAGACGAGAGTGGTCAAAAATAGGGTACTGGCTGGACTATTAAAACAGGGAGATGAGCGAGGTAATAAAATCCAAGGTAATAAAACATGGAGACACTAAATCTGGGTCTGGAATAATTAGTGAAGTGATGAAATGTAGTCAGGAAGTGAAAAGCAATAAAAGTGGGTCAGATGGTGAAGAAGTGACAATCAATCAATTAAGATTGACAGTACAGGGTCGAAAGAATAAAACTACTGAAACTATTGCTTAGACAATGGACAAGGGATTGGAACATCTGGAAATGCGTGGAGGCTTGTCTTAAAGGGACTAACAATGAACAAAGTGTTTTCGTGTACGAAGACGCTACACATTTAACACGGATTTGGGTAAATTTATATATTGGAATCGATAGCTTATTCAATTCTAAGATAAACTTACCACTGACACTTCCGTCGCAAATGTTGCATTTCTTAGATAAATAAATGATAAAATTACTGCATAAAGTAATGCACAAAATGACGCGGCGAGCGGTCTGTGCGTAAGCGCGACAACAGAGGGCGGTGCGCGCGCGCGTGAATGGTTATCTTGTGCACTAACTGAAGGAAATTTTTGAAGAAGAAAATGTGATTTTTCTACAGAAAAGCAACATTTGCGACAAAAGTGCAAGTGGGAAGTATATCTTAAAATTACATTTTGTGTTGATTCCAGGAGGTAATTTCCTTAAAATCTTCGTTCATTGTATACAAAAAAAATACCGTTCGTATACATTGAACAAAGATTTTAAGGAAATTACCTCCTGGAATCAACACATAATGTAATTTTAAGATGTACTTCCCACTTGCACTTTTGTCGCAAATGTTGCTTTTCTGTAGAAAAATCACGTTTTCTTCTTCAAAAATTGCCTTCAGTTAGTGCACAAGATAACCATTCACGTGCGCGCGTAGCGCCCTCTGTTGTCGCGCTTACGCACAGATCGACCGCTCGGCGCGTCATTTTGTGCATTACTTTATGCAGTAATTTTATCATTTATTTATCTTAGAAATGCAACATTTGCGACGGAAGTGTCAGTGGGAAGTATATCTTAGAATTGAATAAGCTATCGATTCCAATATATAAATTTACCCAAATCCGTGTTCAATGTATATGAAAAAAATACCCAAATTATCCTGTAAATACACGTGAGCAATCGTGTTGTAAATAAACCAGGTCAAAGGTCATGTAAATTGAACACACAACGCGGAGTCATGTCGCCCCGGAGAACGCCAGGTTTTTAGCTAACAAACTGTCTAAAATTTACTTAATTTAACTTACAATAAAGCAAGATTTAAGAAACAACATAATTCCATAGCTTCATGCCTTCTCATAAACGCAAAATTCAGGCTCGCAGGGGTAGAATTGCCCAAACTAAACTCGCAAAAAAACTGTCAAGTTTCTCAAATTCAACGTGTTTCTCGTCTCCAGAAAGTTTGAAGTAAGTGTCGTTTCTTGAGGGCCCTATGACATGTTACCGTAAATAATCAACATCTGTTACAACCACAGACATAGAGAACCTATAGACGTACAACATCTGTTACAAGGGTGACAAGTCTCCGTGTCAGGCCCAGGATTTGGTTGATCCGTGTTTGGAAAGTAGCGGTAGAATTTGCATAATACCGTGCTCGTCGCCCGCTGTACCCATGAGGAAGCGGTGTCGAAGGTGCCGCCAAGGCCCGATGCAATTCATGAAAACTCGTGGCACAATCATCCTGATTTAAAAATCTAGTCATACTGACTGATTTTCAGTTGCACACAGCTGACCCTTATTGTCTAGTTACACATGTATTTTTGACTAAAATGTTTTTAAAGTGTGGGGAAAAATGGGGGAGTAAACAAATGTGATCAGGGGTCTATTTCACAAAGACTTGCGACGCGTCGTAAGTGCTTAAATCCATCGCAACTCGCCGAACCCTTCGTAAGCTGACGACGGATTTTCTGGTCACGCTCCTTTAACCAACGCAATCCTTAGTATCAATGCAAGATGAAACCATACCGTACCGGTATACGGTTCCAAAATAGAAACGCAGGTTATACTCCGACTGGGAGATCAAGAAGGCTGAGAGATGTAACATTTTATCGGTCAGTAACACGTACATGTATGACCACCTCCTGTATGTGGCAAGGCTGATTTCACCAACCCGCGCAAGAGCCGCTGAGGCAGAGTGCGCCACTCTGCCTGAATTGCCTCCCTGGGCTCCTGACTTCTTGGGTTGTTTGAGAGACGCGCGGTTCCAGAGATTAGCTGATCACACGCATGTCCAATCCTACATGATTAAAAACAGCCAGTCGAAAAGTCGAAACCATAAATTTCGTTACCTCTTTTTTGACAGGTTGATGGACCACATACTTACACACCTCTAACAATCATGATCCGACCTACGTCCATGTGTAATTTGCTCATCGGTTTTGTCATTCAGTCGGTGCTGGTGATGGAGACTACCACAGCGCAAGAGCCGTGTAGGTTTTGCTTTTTACCAAGGACGGTATAACACCGTATGCGCAATATATGATATACCACTAGTGCGAAATAATAAAGTGAAGTACGAAAAATATTAAGCGCCATTTCAGCAAGCAAGCTGGACGCGTCTTGTGTCTGCTTGACATACCTTTTGTGGATGCTGCTGTAATATACGCCTCAACACATTACTCCACGAGAGGCATGTCAAACAGGCATGAGTTTGCTTACTGAAATGGCGTCTTTTTGTACTTCATTTCATTGCATAAAGTGGTCTATCTTGCGTCTACGGCGCTATATTGTCTTTGCTTTTTATGCAAGTAATTTCGGCTTCGAAAATATAGAAATGCACAAGCAATTGAACCTCTTGAAACTATGTCCTGTATTCACTCTGTACATGATACCAAGTCAATCTGCATGGGAGCTAGCCTTGTCCAGGGGCTGTGAATTGTGTGAATCCGTGAAGAATTTGCCTGTATGCAGCGAAAGTAGTAGCCAACTGCAAAATAGTCTGGTTACCAAAATATCTTGGTCTGAATCCTGACTTCACGCGCGAGGCTGAATCACAGCCTTGTTCTTTGTGTACTCGATGTGTTTTATGGGCGGGGACTCTTCATGCAAATTTTTCAAAGAGAGCACCGAGACGTAAAAGCTCATTGGTTAACGGTTGTTTTGACAGAACAATACGGTGCCGTTTGAAAAATAGCAGATTTTCCGTACGTAGCCTATACCCAGTTGGTAAGTTCACAAACACGTCATACCTTTACAGAAAATATGTAAGGGATATCTTCTGGTCTTCGTGAAAGTCATCAATTTGCAATTTGCACGCTGCATAATTCAAACTACCGTTGATTTCCTCAGTTGTAACACTGCGTCATGTACGTGTCATCATCATCATCATGGCTTGGCTTCGCGAACGAAGATTAGGAAGGGGGTAGCTGTCCACGTCGAAAGCAGGCAAGCTCATGGCTGACGAGGCCTATACGAGACCCGCAGGCCCGAGCACAGCGGCCGCAGACGAAGGTCTGGTCCGGTTTTGGTGCAGAGACTGCTTTTTCCTTCCTCCTTCGTCTTTTGTCTTTGAGGTTGTCTCTGCGGGTGTCTTCAAAGGAGGAGACGGACTTGTAGATGATGTGCCGCCAGGAGGCTCGATCAGAAGCCAGGGCGGACGACTGGCGATGGTCAATGTGGCAGGCACCGAGGGACTTCTTGAGGCAGTCCTTGTATATTTGTTTTGGTGCGCCTCTGTCACGATGGCCAGTGGCCATTTCACCGTACAGGGCGATCTTGGGCAACCGATGATCCTCCATTCTGGAGACGTGCCCTGCCCAGCGCAGCTGTATCTTTAACAGCATGGCCTCAATACTGGTGGTCTTTGCCTGTTTTAGGACCTCAACGTTGGTGACAAAGTCACTCCAATGGACGTTGAGGATGGTGCGAAGGCAGCGCTGATGGAAGCGCTCGAGGAGTCGTAGGTGGCGCCGATAGGTGGCCCACGATTCCGAGCCGTACAGAAGGGTGGTTAGTACGACGGCTTTATACACACTTATCTTGGTGCTCTTTTTCAGGTTTTGGTTTGTCCAGACTCGTTTATACAATCTACCAAATGCACTGTTCGCCTTTGCCAGTCTGTTGTCGACTTCCCTGTCGATTTTAGCGTCTGATGTAATGGTAGACCTCAGGTAGGTGAACTGATGGACTGCTTTCAGTTCAGTCTCACCGATGTTGATGTGGGGCTGTTGATACTCTTCCCGAGGTGCAGGCTGGTGAAGAACCTCTGTCTTTTTCAGGCTGACTTCTAATCCAAAGAGCTGGGCGGCTTCTGCGAAGCAGGTTGTTACGCGCTGCAAGGCTCTCTCGGTGTGCGCTAGGAGGGCAGCATCGTCGGCGAAGAGGAGATCCCGGATCAATTGTTCCTGGGTCTTCGTGTGGGCCTGTAGACGCCTCAGGTTGAAAGGCTGCCATCGAGGCGATAACGAATGTATACGGCGTCCTCCTCATCAAGGTTTTCAGTGGCCTGCTTGAGCATCATGCTAAAGAAGATGGCGAAGAGGGTCGGTGCGAGGACGCAGCCATGCTTCACCCCGTTGATGATTGGGAAAGGCTCGGAGAGGTCACTGGTGTGTCTGATTTGACCCCGCTGGTCTTCATGCAGCTGGATGACCATGTTGAGAAACTTCGGGGGGCAACCGAGCAGTTCCATGATCTGCCACATTCCTTTCCTACAGGCCTACCTACACATGTCATGCATGTACGACGTACACACGTTTATGCTTGCAAACCGGTCACACGCATAATTTGACCCGGTATGAACTCTGATTGGATGTTATGTAAGATATGAATATTTATAAGCACTCGGGTTTCGCATAAGTAACTGCGGCGGATTTCCAACGCAGTTATAAAGAAACACAACAAATCGAGTACAGAAAGAACAAGGCTATAATACAGCCTCGCCCGTGAAGTCGGGATTCAGACCAAGATATTTTGGTAACCAGACTATTTTGCAGTTGGCTACAATTCACCGCGCAATGGCGCACTTTCGCTGCATAGCATACATGCAAATTCTTCACGGATTCACACAATTTCATAGCCCTTGGACAAGGCTACATTGGAGCCAGCTAAACTCTGCCACCAATCGTGCTGCATTTGTTGTAAGGAACTAAGTGGACAAAAGAGACTTGTGGGGGAACCATTGTTCCCTTTGTCTAACCCTCGCCTTTGTACCCCATAAGTACCTACAGTTGAAGTCATAAGTTTACATACATTTACAACACTACCATCATCACCCAAAATGGTAAACAGGACTACCCGAACCGTTGCAAGGTGTGCAAGCTATGTTTTAAGTACTGCAAGCACGTGAGGAATTCCACAAAATCACGACTTTAGTAAAGACTGTTACAAAAATGGTGACAACGCAAGTTTAAGCACACCAGTTTTAACACAGTTGTATGTAAACTTCTGACTACAACTGCATATACTTGTTCAGCTAATCTTTTGAGAGTTGAACCAAAATTTTGCATTCTAGATACTGGTGAATCTCCGAAGGAAATACGCTTTGCCGACGGTGAGGGCGCGAGCGAGGGACGGGTGTTGTTTCGCGTGGCCGAAAACTTCACGTGGGAGACCATTTGCTTCTCGCCTGGAGATGGCGTGACAAGAGGCTATCTCGCTCAGTGGATGTGCGGAAGGCTGGGATTCCCGTTCGCCTGCGGGATGGAAGAGGCGGGGCTAAATCGAACGGAGGAAAGGGAATGGGACATTTTTAGCACGAGGTATTACATGTGGTGCGTGGACCCTGATGCGACCTACGAAAGCTGTGACTTCATCGGACCGGTGGAGTTTTGCTCCCATGATCACGATTTGTGGCTGACTTGTGGGTATTCAGGTATGTTAAGGCGTCATAAACGCAAGATGTGATGACGTCACAGTTTCTTACATGTGCGGTTTCTATGTAGTTCACAAAACGTCTAGTTTTCCGGTCTAGTTCCCCATTCGAAGAGAGCCTTCAAAACGTGGTAAGTGCACCTTTAAACCCCGATAAAAGCTTGACCCAGATTTTCCAGGGCAAACCCATCTGTCTGGCAGGCCCTATACGTTTGCATAAAACTCCGCAAATTCCCCATTCAGAGAGAGCCCAAAAACGTGGTAAGTGCACCTTTAAGCCCCAGTAAAAAAGCTTGACCCAGATTTTCGAGGGCAAAGCGGGATTGTCCGGAAGGCTCCGTAAAATTATATACAAAACAAATGGTTGTTGTTGTTGTTGTATATTTTATGGCATCTTCGGCCCTTTATGCCATCAACTATACGGTTTTAGCTTTAACTATACTATATTATCAACTCGAGATGACGAAGAAGGAGTTGCAGTTTTAGAAGTGGGAGGAAAACCCTCAGAGAAATGCCCCAGGAATCAAACCCACGCGGTCAAGTAGGGACTGCAAACCCAATCCACATACACGCCCCGGATTCGAACCCGGGACGCCAGAGGTGAAAGGCGAGGAAAGAACCCGTACGCCAACCCGACCGCCCCTAAAACAAATGGCATTCGTTCCAGAGGCGTTTAATGCAAGAAATCGATTAGCCTGTCATTGTTTTATAAGTAAAAACCTCTGGGAGACATTTTGATAAAGGATTGTGCTCACCCAACATGATTATTATGCACATTTCTATATGTAGTGTTGAAAGCAGTACCTTAGTGCAACGATGTACATGTAATGTATTTTTGCTCATTATTACAGGTATGTCTCAATATAAACTTCGACTGATTGGGCAAGACAACGTCATCCAAAATGACAGAGGTTTGCTTCAAGGCAGATGCGGGGAAAACTACGACTGGGGCGGGCTTTGTGGCGACACATTTGATTGGCAGACGGCTGGTCACGTGGTCTGCCGCCATCTTGGATTGTCGGCATACGCTTTATCTTCGTGGGCAGTCGATATCGTTTCCGATAGTCAACAGTACACTGCGTATGTAGATCTGGTTTGTGTTGGAACGGAAAACAGAGTTCAGGACTGCAGAATGGAGCCGCGTACATATTGCAAAAGCCACGCTATTTTGCATTGCCTGACTGAGAACGTTTTCAAAGAATTGTTATGTAAGTAGCTTTCTTTCAAACGTAAGAGCAACGCAAAAGAAGGAACATTCAAGAATTATTTGGCACCCCCCTCCCCCTCCCCCCCTTCCCCTTCCCCCTCCCCCCTCCCCCAGAATTGACGAAACAACATTTTTTTTTAGTAGGTTTGCATGTGTACTTCATTTTAAGACTTGTTAACATGAGATTAACTGGGACTCACTAGTTGATTTTGGATGTTACATGAACCCTCAAGCCCAAGACTTTTGACGGCCATTTTAGGGTTAGGGGATATTCAAATATCCATTGTTCCGTCAAATTATCGTACAGATACAATTAAAGTTACCCCTCAAAATGTAGGTCTTGGTGTGTGGTAGACATTGGTACATGATTTATGTCTTTTAATTTAGTAAGTAGGCCAACAAAGGTCAAAAGGTAAATTTTAAAGGGAGTTGCGCAAAATTTGGTAATCCTCGTCATCAAACAAAAATGTATGTGTAAATTAATAAAGTTTTACTATAACATGATATTACTCTGTCTCAACGTACTTTATTCGCCATATAAATACAAGTTAATTTGATTATAATGGTAAAAAGACCTACGTCCATGTGTAATTTGCTCATCGGTTTTGTCATTCAGTCGGTGCTTGTGATGGAGACTACCACAGCGCATAAGAGCCGTGTTGGTTTTGCTTTTTACCAAGGACGGTATAACACCGTAGGCGCAAGATATGATAGACCACTAGTGCGAAATCAATTCAATAAAGTGAAGTACGAAAAAGCGCCATTCCAGCAAGCAAGCTGGACTCGTCTTGTGTCTGCTTGACATACATTTTGTGGACTCCTTTTGTGGACTCCACGAGAGGCATGTCAAACATGTGTAACCAAGTGGTGGTATCATTAAATGATCTTTCCAATAGAAATATAGATAATAGATGGAAACAGAGGGTGCTCTTCATAAAGGAAAACATGTGAACTCAGACAAATGCGATTTACTTTAACTTCCTTATTTAATTTCAACTTTTAGGGTAATTAAATGAATCAAACGTGCAAACGTCATCAAACGTAAGAAAACTAATCAAACGGCAGTCAACCAATGGCAACGTTGACTGTAATAAATAAAATTAAAAGCAAAATTAAGTTTGCTATAATTGCACGTATAAATCAATAACGGCATTTGAAAACTACATATATATATAAAAATAACAAAATACACTTACTAATTGATGAAGCATATGGATGAGCCAACAGCACCAGGGCACACGAAACAGCCAAGTTGAAACTACATGTACTATAAACCAAAGATGTTACTCTAGCAGCCAAGGTGGAAAGAACTGCCAGAATGGAAATTTTGAGCCCTTATATGTGGAGCATGGTCATGGTTGAATGTAAACAGATGCCAGGCACAGTACAACGAGTATAAGAAAAACCACAATAAAAGTAAATACAGGCCAGGCACATTCCAGAATGTGCCCACCAAGGAATAACAGGCAAAGCTAGTGAGGCTGGGCACATTCCAGAGTGCCTGGCACCAATGAATAGAATAACATACAATAGAAATACCGAACAAAATCAGGTCGGGTCACACAGGCATAAGTTTGCTTACTGAAATGGCGTCTTTTTGTACTTCATTTCATTGCATGAAGTGGTCTATCTTGCATCTACGGCGCTATATTGTCTATGCTTTTTATACAAGTAATTCCGGCTTCGAAAATATATAAATGCACAAGCAATTGAACCTCTAGAAACTATGTCCTGTATTCACTCTGTACATCATACCAAGCCAATCTGCATTGGAGCCAGCTAAACTCTGCCACAAAGCGTGCTGCATATATGTTGTAAGGAACTAAGTGGACAAAAGAGACTTGTGGGGGAGGGGGGAGTTGGGGGGTGGGGGAACCATTGTTCCCTTTGTCTAACCCTCGTCTTTGTACCCCATAAGTACCTATATACTTGTTCACCTACTCGTTTGAGAGTTGAACCAAACTTCTGCATTCCAGATATTGGTGAATATCCGAAGGAAATAAGCTTTGCTGACGGTGAGGGCGCGAGCGAGGGACGGGTGTTGATTCGCCTCCTCCCCATCTTGCCGTGGGACACCATGTGCCTCTCGCTTGTGGATGACGTCACAAAAGGCTATCTCGCTCAGTGGATGTGCGGAAGGCTGGGGTTCCCGTTCGCCTGCGGTATGGAAGAGGCGGGGCTAAACCGAACGGAGAGGGAACGGTACACCTTTTTGAGCATGGGTTTTTCCATGTGGTGCGTGGAATCTGATGCGACCTACAGAAGCTGCCACTTATTCGGACCGGTGGAGTTTTGCTCCCGTGATCGCGATTTGTGGCTGACTTGTGGGTATTCAGGTATGTTAAGGCGTCATAAACGCAAGATGTGATGACGTCCAGTTTGTTACATGTGCGCTTTCTATGTTGTTACGGTGCAGAAAATTCCACACCGCAACAAGAATACGAAAATATGGAAACGCACCAAAAACAAGAGACAATAAGTCAAACAAGCTCACTCTGATGCAACAAGAAAGAAATTATATAATTTGTGTACTGATCTCAACAATCAAAAACCAAATGCACAGTGATTAAGTTTGCACAATTTCAAAAATGAGCACTTTAGATCTTACAATATAAACAAAAGATCTTAGAATATAAACAAAAGATTCTACGGACTTTAAAGCAGGACTTGACTAGAAAACGGACGGCTGACAACTCCACGAAATTTCTGGCAAACAGTTATGACGACAAATTAGGCTGCGACAGTTCGAGACGACAACATGAAACTCAGTTCATAAAATGTCCGAATAATTCGCGAATCCTTCGTCACAAAACAACTCCTTCTGTCAGGATGAACGCCAGGGCGAAAACACGCCGAAACTACACAGTTCGGTGATCAAATGTGGATAAAACTCCGTCGACAAACAACTTTCCAAACGTCAGGGATCCGGTCCAAAACTTGGCGAAAACAGTGCTAAGTCCGAAGATCTAATGTACATGTAGTGCTAAACCCGAAGATCTAATGATGTAGTGCTAAATCTTAATACAAAAATCACTCTCTTAAATACTGTTCGATTCTTTCCAGAAAATATCAGAAAACCTTAGAACAATTTAGAATCATCCAGACTCGCCCAGTCATGTCTTGCTACAACCAGGGGAATCCCCAATTATCATGTGACAAAAACCTCTTATGTCATTGGCTGTAGTCCATGGGCTACCAGAACCCCCCCCCTCGGGATTTTTCAAGACAACTTTTTTTGGGAACCTTGACCATAGAGCTATTCAAATCAGGTTGTTTGCAAATTCCCTACTGGTGGGTGTGGCCGTGGGGGCGTATTTTCAAAATGGCCTCCAAAATCCCTGTTTTTGACCATGCCACGTGTGAGGACGGGTTTTTCTTTTGGTACCACCGCTAAAAATGCATTGTAGAAATGGTGTTCCCCTCTTAAATGCTCAAAACCCCCTTAAATAAATATTTTAAAAAATGGCTAACTATAACAGAACTCTGGAGGGCGCTGTTGACACAATTAAATGACATCTTCCATTGCTATTGTGTGAGGTAAGTTGAAGTACAAATCCTGGTCTGCTTTTTCCAAGTTACAGTACGTCCAATTTATATTGAAAAGACGAACTATATTACTTAAGATAGACAAGCGGTAATAAAAACAAGACGATATACTACGGGTCCAGAAGTCCACCTCGATGAGGTCGTAGCGAGCAACAACAAAAGAGACACACTACCCGCCGCCTGGAAAGCTACTAACTAAGAGATTATATCGCGTTCAATATGTTACAGCAACAGCAAGTCAGCAGTGAGCTGCCCACTCCTGCGCACACTAACAATGTGGCCAAGCATAAAGCGAGGCGACAACATCTGAGCAACACGGGTCATGACGGTAAGACCGCCGGAGCCCACACTACACAGCACTGCGAAACCACTGCCAGAACTCCCAGTCGTAAGACTCTAAGCGGTTCCAAGATGATGCGCAACATCAACGTAACGACGGCATCATGTGCGAGCAAGCTGGTTCAATGTGCGGTGAGTGTGAGACAACTGTCCCAGTCATTATGCTTCCTCTCGGAGGTGCGGATGGCGGAGGCGGGAGTCATTGAGGAGTGGCCGATAGGGTCGCTCTTGGAGGGCTGGAGGTTTGTATTTTCAGGCTTAGCCAGGAAGAAGGCGGCCGGAGTCGGGATATTGCTTTCCCCAGAAGCGAGTCTAGTTGACTACGAGATTATTGAGCCGGGCCGAATACTCTTTGCCCGAATAAAATATCGCGGAGTCAAACTAGCTGCTTGGTCGGTCTATGCGCCTACCAACATGCAGGCCGACGCGTCGAAAGCCAGTTGGTTTAACAAGCTTCGATGCTCCATGGCGGACAAGCAGAAGCCACGCACAGTAATAAAATCCCTTCGCGATGATCCAATCATCCTCCAGCTGTACGCCGAGGCAATAGAGCAACACCTTCCGAGCTTGGACTCTTCGGACGACGAGCTCGATGCCGAGGCGTTGGAGTGCTACGCACAGCAAGCTGGTGGAGGAGAGTAACTGGGTGACGGATGAGTACAGGGGCATGGTGGAGAGGCTAGGTGAGACCAGGGGTGCTCGCGGGCGTAAAAGGTAAGGCAAGCAGGTGAAAAAGTTAAGGTTAAAACTCAAGTCCGAGTTTCATCGCCTGCGAGCCGAGAAGATCAACCGGGCTGCTGAAATGCGCCAGGTTGAGGAGGAATACCGATTAGCCCGCGAGGAGCGCCTCCTATGCACTACCGACCGCCAATTCTGCCCAGTCGAGTCGCTGCACCAACATTTCAGCGAGCACTTCAAGGCGCGCCCCCGGCCGCCGGCGAGCGCACTCGACGAGCCCGAGTATCAGAAGGCCCTGCCCGAGGTCGATGTGGCGCGATTGACGATAGTGAGCCCACCCTGGAGGAGACGAGCAAGGCTCTGCAGAAGCTGAAGAATGGGAGGTGCTTGGGGGTTGATGGTATAGCAGGAGAACACCTCAAGTACGTAGACACTCCACGGCTGGCAGAGTACGTGCACGCTCTAATCCGACGGGTGTGGGTGAACGGGGAGTGTACAAATGCCTGGACTAAGTCGCGGATGAAGCCGCTGTTTAAGAACAAGGGCTCCATGACTGATGCTAAGAACTACCGAGGCCTAATGATCAATAGCACGGTCAACAAGGTCTTGGTGATGGTCATGTTAGCCCGGCTGACACCGCACTATGAACAGGCGATACTCCCAAGTCAATACGGGTTCCGAAGCAACAAGTCAACGACGGATGGCGTTTTTCTCGCTCGTCAAATCTCGACGAAAACCGCCGATGACGTCTGGGGGTGCTTCGTGGACCTCAAAGCTGCATACGACTGGGTGGACAGGGCAACACTCTGGAAAGTACTCCGGAGGCGACTGGGCGATTCGGGTGGCAAGTTGGTCGATATATTTGAACAACTACAAGACCACTACAGCCGAGTTGGTCGGGCACAAGGACCCGGTACAGATCGAAGTTGGCTTACGGCAAGGGGCGGAGGAGAGCTGCATGCTGTTTAACTACTGGCTAGATACAGTAATCCGCTGCGCGCTCCGCGACATTGAGCAGCGATACCCCAATGCCGGCATAAAACACAATTATGCGGTCAACAACGAATGTACCAACCGTGCACAACGCGCTGATTTCCCATCACGCGGCACGGCGGTATCGAAGTTGATCATGTACGCTGATGACATTCTGATGGTGGCGAGGTCCAAGGTGGAGTTGGAAGGGATGATGAAAATCATCGTCGAGAACTTCGGAAACCAGTGGACTTCGAGTGGCCGAGTCAAAAACGGTCAAGATGACGTGAACACACCGCTGGATGTCAAACAAGCGACAACACTGATCAACGTGAACGGCGATGACCTTGACAACGTGCGCCAGTTCCGATACCTGGGTCATGTGCTCACCGACAACCCGAAAGACCCCAAATACCTCCAGCACCAGATTGGTGCGGCCTATGGGAAGTGGAATGAGTGCAAGGGTGTCCTAACAGATAAAGAGATACAGCTCAGGGTACGAGTGAGGATGGCAGAGTCGATCATACGGTCAAGATTGACGTATGCAGTGCAAACCGAGCGATTGAGCGCCGCCCAGCGTAGCAAAAAGTGTGGGCGCGGATGTGCAGGCAGATGATTAGAGGTGGCTTCCAGCGAAGAGCGGTTAGAGCCGAACCCCCGGATGCTGACCCGTCTCGTTCAAATGCCGACATCCTGCGGATATGCAAGACCTCCACAGCGTCCACTTTCTGTCAAACCCAACATCTCAGCCACATCTCAAGGATGCCCAACTCCTCCGAACTCAAACAATGGCTATTCACACCCACTGCACACAAAGGCATAGTATGCCAGTGGAAAGACTAGCAGGAGACTTAGGTCTTGACCCGATCCAGCTCCGACGAGCACTTTTCGATAAGTGGAAACTAAACGCGTTGCTAAAGGCAACATACGCTCCTGGCTGCTAAGTGCCGAAGTAGCGTCAACCCTACGAACGAACGAAGCACTATTAGCAAAGTTGTACTTTCAGGGGCGGATCCAGGCTTTTTAAAAAAAGGGGGGGGGGGTGGTCAGGTGAACTTCCCCCTTTCCAACCCCCTTTTTCTGGCATTGTACCAATGGCTGTCGGTTTTTGGTCCCTACCTTATTGCCTGGTATTCAACATAATATTTGCCTTGAACTGATACGGTTATTTCAAAGAGGCCCTTTTTGGTGGTTTTTTTTTGGGGGGTGGGGGGGGGGGGGGGGGTGGGGGTGGGGTAAGAAAGACCTCAAATACCAATATTTTATCCCCAGACCATTTGCCAGGTACTAAAACCATTATGGGGTGACACTTAGAACCAAAATACATACATGTGATGTAAGTCTGTGCTTGCATAACAGCACAAATAGGTTTTTAGTGATTTTAAGGGGAAAATTTGCCCCTCCCCCTAACCCCTTATTCCACCAGTATTAATTTTGCAAACAAGCAGATATTGCAATGGTACACTATCGGCTACCCAGAAAAAGTGGTCTCCAAAAATCCCGAGGGGGGGTTGGGGGGGGGGGGAGGGTTTCGGTTGGTAGCCCATGGACTACTGCTATCAGATTGTGAATATATAATGGTGTGAGTCATCACACGACGTCAATGAAAGGTCAATGAACAAAATATGTGTGACAGAGGTCACGAACTTTCTGGAACAGAAAAATCTTGCAACAATGTAATGTATCAAAAATCATCTGGCTGTTATTCACACAGAGTTGTGTGTGAATATAATGGGTATATGCAAGTTACAAACATCCTATTTTGTGTGTGAACATAACAATGTAGTTCACAAAACGTATAGTTTTCCGGCCTTTTTTTCAAACTCCACAAGTTCCCCATTCGAAGAGAGCCCCCAAAACGTGGTAAGTGCACCTTTAAACCCCGATAAAAGCTTGACCCAGATTTTCCAGGGCAAACCCATCTGTCTGGCAGGCCCTATACGTTTGCACAAAACTCCGCAAATTCCCCATTCAGAGAGAGCCCAAAAACATGGTAAGTGCACCTTTAAGCCCCGGTAAAAAAGCTTGACCCAGATTTTCGAGGGCAAACCAAGATTGTCCGGAAGGCTCCGTAAAATTATATACAAAACAAATGGCATTCGTTCCAGGGGCTTTCAATGCAAGAAATCAATTAGCCTGTCATTGTTTTATAAGTAAAAACCTCTGGGAGACATTTTGATAAAGGATTGTGCTCACATCCCTATATGTAGTGTTGAAATCAGTACCTTAGTGCAACGATGTACATGTAATGTATTTTTGCTCATTATTACAGGTATGCCTCAATATGAACTTCGACTGATTGGGCAAGACAATGTCATCCAAAATGACGGAGGTTTGCTTCAAGGCAGATGCGGGGCAAACTACGACTGGGGCGGGCTTTGTGGCGACACATTTGATTGGGCGACGGCTGGTCACGTGGTCTGCCGCCATCTTGGAGTGTCGGCATACGCTATCTCCTCGTCGCAAGTCCAGAACGTTTCCGACAGGGCGAGCTCTGATAGTCCACAGTACACTGCGTATGTAGATCTGGTTTGTGTTGGAACGGAAAACAGAGTTCAGGACTGCAGAATGGAGCCGCGTACATCTTGTAAAAGCCACGCTATTTTGGATTGCCTGACTGAGAACGTTCTCAACGGAACTTTATGTAAGTAGTTTATTTCAAACGTAAGAGCAATGCAAAAGAAGGAACATTAAATAATTCTTTGGATTCATATGCTCAATACTAACAAAAATCTCCAATACCACTCGGTACCGTGGCCGAGTGGTTTGGGTCGTTGACTCGGGTGAAAACTTCGTGTTGCGTGTCCCAGTCTAGCCCGAACCCATCCCGTTTCAGCCCGAAGCCATCCCGTTTCATCCCAAAGCCATCCCGTCCAAGCCCAATGAACCTCTAGAAACTATGTCCTGTATTCACTCTGTACATCATACCAAGTCAATCTGCATTGGAGCCAGCTAAACTCTGCCACAAATCGTGCTGCATATGTTGTAAGGAACTAAGTGGACAAAAGAGTCTTGTGGGGGGAACCATTGTTCCCTTTGTCTAACCCTCGCCTTTGTACTCCACTATACTTGTTCACCTAATCTTTGGAGAGTTGAACAAAACATTTTGCATTCTAGATACTGCTGAATCTGCGAAGGAAATACGCTTTGCTGACGGTAAGGGCGCGAGCGAGGGACGGGTGTTGATTCGCCCCCTCCACTTCTTGCCGTGGGCGACCATGTGCTTCTCGCCTGTAGATGACGTCACAAGAGGCTATCTCGCTCAGTGGATGTGCGGAAGGCTGGGGTTCCCGTTCGCCTGCGGGATGGAAGAGGCGGGGCTAAACCGAACGGAGAGGGAACGGTACACCTTTTTGGGCCAGGAATTTTACATGTGGTGCGTGGACTCTGATGGGACCTACGAAAGCTGCGACTTCATCGGACCGGTGGAGACTTGCTCCCATGATCACGATTTGTGGCTGACTTGTGGGTATTCAGGTATGTTAAGGCGTCATAAACGCAAGATGTGATGACGTCACAGTTTGTTACATGTGCGCTTTCTATGTAGTTCACAAAACGTCTAGTTTTCCGGTCTAGTTCCCCATTCGAAAAGAGCCCCAAAAACGTGGTAAGTGCACCTGTAAACCCCGATATAGAAGCTTGACCCAGATTTTCGAGGGCAAACCGGGATTGTCCGGAAGGCTCCGTAAAATTATATACAAAACAAATGGCATTCGTTCCAGGGGGCTTTTAATGCAAGAAATCAATTAGCCTGTCATTGTTTTATAAGTAAAAACCCATAGGAGACATTATGATAAAGGATTGTGCTCACCCAACGTTATTATTATGCACATGCCTATATGTAGTGTTGAAAGCAGTACCTTAGTGCAACGATGTACATGTAGGGCCTAATGTATTCTTTGCTCATTATTACAGGTATGTCTGAATATGAACTTCGACTGAGTGGGCAAGACAATGTCATCCAAAATGACGGAGGTTTGCTTCAAGGCAGATGCGGGGCAAACTACGACTGGGGTGGGCTTTGTGGCGACACATTTGATTGGGCGACGGCTGGTCACGTGGTCTGCCGCCATCTTGGAGTGTCGGCATACGCTATCTCCTCGTCGCAAGTCGAGAACGTTTTCGACAGGGCGAGCTCTGATAGTCCACAGTACACTGCGTATGTAGATCTAGTTTGTGTTGGAACGGAAAACAGAGTTCAGGACTGCAGATTGGAGCCGCGTACATCTTGTAAAAGCCACGCTATTTTGGATTGCCTGACTGAGAACGTTCTCAACGGAACTTTATGTAAGTAGCTTTCTTTCAAACGTAAGAGCAATGCAAAAGAAGGAACAATAAATAATTATTTGGATTCATATGCTCAATACTAACAAAAAATCACCAATACCACTCGGTACCGTGGCCGAGTGGTTTGGGTCGTTGACTCGGGTGAAAACTTGGTGTTGCGGGTTTCATATACCGAGTCGGGGTGCCTGTGCAATGCTTGAGCAAGGCACAACAATGGCTCCATCCATCATAAAAGATGTAAAGCCATTGGTCCAGTGTGTTGTGTAATGCAGAAGTAGCATAACACTCTTCCGTTAAGAGTAAGGGATTCCCGGAGTCTCTTGCCGTCGGCTGACAATGGCGCCACCCACCTATGTATCTCGATGTTTAGGTGGAAGACAGCTTCATGCAATCCAGCCTACGGGCTGCGAATTGAAGTTCCATAAACCCATGGAAACATATAGACACATAGATGATGCACTGAGCTGACTAACACAGTCCATGGGCCAGAGGGACCCACCGTGCACCACCACCCCACCCCCCACAATTGACGAAACAATATTTTTTAGTAGGTTTGCATCTGTACTTCATTTTAAGACATGTTAACATGAGATTAACTGGGACTCGCTAGTTGATTTTGGATATTACATGAACCCTCAAGCCCAAGACTTGACGGCCATTTTAGGGTTAGGGGAAATTAAAATATCAATTGTTCTGTCAAAAGAACTTGTAGAGATACAAGTTACCCCTCAAAATGTAGGTCTTGGTGTGTGCTACACATTGGTACATGATTTATGTATTTTAATTTAGTAAGTAGGTCAACAGAGGTCAAAAGGTCTATTTTAAAGGGAGTTGCGCAAAATTTGGTAATCCTCGTCATCAAACAAACATGTACGTGTAAATTAATAAAGTTTTACTATAACATGATATTATTCTGTCTCAAAGTATTTTATTCGCCATATAAATATAAGTTAATTTGATTATAATGGTTAAAAGGCTTTCTGCCACAACGTGGGAAATAGGCGGGTCAATATAGCACCAAAAATACCCCAACCTCAAAAATATTACAGGCATGGAAGGGGTGGAGACAATAACTTCTCTAATATAACTGCTGATGTCAGATGTAGTTAATTTTATTGTTCAGTGATGTGTATTTCATGATACTGTGGCAAGACTGGCTGCACCAGCCACCATATGAGCCGCTAAGGCAGGGTGCGCCACTCTGCCAGAATTGCCTCCCTGAAAACCTGCACTTCTAGGGCTGTTTTTGAGACGTGGGATTCAAAAGGTCTGGTCATCCCACGCAGGTTTAATCTTGGCCATCCTGGTTCAGCCCGACGCCATCCCAGCACAGCTCTAAGCCATCAAAGCCTAGCCCGAGGCCATCCCGTTTCAGCCCGAAGCCATCCCGGCCCAGCCCGAAGCCATCCCGGCCAAGCCGAATGCCCTCCCAGCTCAGCCCAAACCCCAAAACCCCAGCCCGAAGCCATCCCGGCCCAGCCCGAAGCCATCCCGGCCCAACCTGTACTGTAAAAAATGCTGGGTAAAATAAAGTTGGAGAATTTCATTTTGACGTTTGTTGGGTCATATTTCCTCAACATATGCAGAAAATGTTCTGTTGGATAAAACAATCCAGAACACTAACGTTGGTTACATGCAAAGTTCTGTAAATTGGAGAAACAGCGGCAATTTATTGGGTATTTGTTTACTTCTTGCTGAAAGTATTAAAAGGTTGAGCAATATGCTCAGACAAACAAAATGTTCTCCATCTGTTGGAGATTGTGAAGACAAGAGAGGGCGCTTCAAAGTATACTGTACAAAATTCTGGGTAATACAAAGTTGGATTTTGATTAAAGGTGAATCCCTCGCTGATTCGCGTGTGATGTCCTGAAACGTTGCTCATTTGAGTGGCCAGAACGTCTCTGGGAATGGCGGTGGATAATTTTGGAACACGATTGGATCCGTGTCTGTGGTCTTGATGATTGCTCGATCTGGACTGGTGACGATTGTGATGGAGAATACACGTTGGCCAAAATTGCTAATTTTTCAGTGCGCGGGCCGTGCGTCGTGTATGTGTGACTGGCGCATAACATTGGTTTGAAACTGCCTACAGTTGTAAAACTGTGTAGAATGTTACTGGAGTAACAATGTATTTTCTGAATAACCGAAGTAACGGTAAAACGTTTTGTTTGAATACTTGTTCCTTTAAAGATGTTATTGCAAAGTGTTTATGGAATAAGGTGATTTAATGTATGATTTGGTGCTTTGATTAGAGGCCACTCGAGGGCAATTGGCTTCAAGCAGGGAACTTGTGGGAGAACGCACGTCCCGTGTGTAATGACCGGACTGGATAAACAAGTCTATTAGTGTATTTTGCTTTCCCTCCAAAATGTATCAATTTTGAGTTGAAGCACTGCATTCAAAATGTAAACAGAGTATTCTTGCGCAAAGGGAGTAGTTCCTCGAACTTTGGTAATTTGCGATGCCTTTTATAAAAACAAGCAAACTTCCCTTTCAGATGTTGTAATTTGTGAGTTTGAACTAGAGTTCGTGACAATCTAATTTGGGTGTGTATAACAAAAAGAGTATTTTAAGTCCGCGTACGAATACGGTAGCAAAGTGGACACATCGACCGTGGGAATGTGCGGAATCGCGCGATGACCGTTTCGCTGCAGTCACAAGGAAAACACGTTGGACAAGATGACAGGGTTTTGGGCTGCGCTGTAAAACACCAACCAGGGCCCATTTCCTCCGGAGCTTGTGACAATTTACAGCCTAGGAGTAGGACAACACACCCAGGGACTTTTGTATACAAGGACTTTTGTACACGAGGATTTTTGATTTCATACATGTACACCAGATTGTAAACCAGAATTTCGTATGCCAGTTGTGTCAGGGATCAGCCCATCTGCAGTGTGAATAAAAGGAAGAATAACTTAATTAACTAAATAATAGACTGGTTCTTCTTCTCATTTTGGTGTAAAAATTGTATTTGATGTTCCGCACACGCCGTCCCAAATACAGTAAACTCCGGCTAAGTCGACATCGTACAAGTCGGCAAATCGCCTAAGTCGGCCGTCCGACGAAAGTCCCGATCGTCTACAATGCATTTCCATTGAAATATATGTTTCTAAGTCGGCATTTGTAAGTCGCCATTTCGCCCAAGTCGGCATGTTATTCTCGGTCCATTTCAACAAAATGCAATACAAAATCCTTTGTGTAAGTCGGCATTTAAAAAAAAACACACAATATGGCATCGATTTCCTTCCCTGCGGTTTTCAAGAAGTGTGGAGTGAAAAGACAAACCCTGCTTATTGGCACGCACGGACCGCGTGGTCGCCAGTGTATCGGTGTCGTCATGTTACAGCCAGGGCTGCGTTCGAAACACGCGAACATTGCAAACGTTTGCATAGTTCGCCAACAACTGGTATCCGGCTTTCCATAGACCAGTGCACAAACGCACTGTACCAGTGGCAAACGTTCGCAACGTTCGCGTATGTGGAACGCAGCTGGCCGTGGCCGTTTGTGAGATTGCGTGCGCTCAAAAAGGGATTTCCCCTGTACGCATGCGCACTTTCTATTTTGGGAGTCGTCGCATGATGCATGTACATGTACATCCATTACATATAGAACTTCACACGTGCTCACGCGCTCGCGTATTTAGCGTGTCCATAAAAACACGATGTTGACATAAATCAATTAAGGATTCGTTGCTGGAATCGACCCCCAAAACAAGGAGGTTAAACCAAGGTAAATCAAAGCCTCCATGCTGCAATTAACCATATGCATAGGCCGTTCGTGTAACGTTGTGTAAGTCGGCAAAATGACGACTTACGGCATATGTCGGCATTCGCGTAAGTCGGCACAAATTTTCGGGTCCCAAGAGTGCCGACTTAGCCGGAGTTTACTGTATTAAATTGGTGACCGACTCTCCCCCGCCCGCCCCCACTCCCCACTCCCCCCCTCACTCCCCACTCCCCCCCCTCCCCCCTCCCCCCTCCCACTCCCCCCCTCCCCCCCACTCCCCCCTCCCCCACACCCCACCTCCCCCCTTCAACAGTTGCGGCGACGCGGCATGCCACTACATTACTGAACAATAACATTAGCTACATCTGACATCAGCAGTTATATTATAAACCCCTAGAAACCCCTTCCACCATGCCTGTAATTTGTTTGAGGTTGAGGTATTTTTGGTGCTATATTGACCCGTCTATTTCCCACGTTGTGGCAGCTCAGAAAGCCTTTTTACCAATATAATCAAATTAACTTGTATTTATATGGCGAATAAAATACTTTGAAACAGAAGAATATCATGTTATAGTAAAACTTTATTAATTTACACGTACATTTTTGTTTGATGGCGAGGATTACCAAATTTTGCGCAACTCTCTTTAAAATTGACATTTTGACCTCTGGTGACCTACTTACTAAATTAAAAGACATTAAATCATGTACCAATGTGTAGCACTCACCAAAACCTACATTTTGAGGGGTAACTTGTATCTCTACGACATTTTTTGACAGAACAATGGATATTTGAATTTCCCCTAACCCTAAAATGGCCGTCAAAAGTCTTGGGCTTGAGGGTTCATGTAACATCCAAAATCCACTAGTGAGTCCGAGTTAATCTCATGTTAACCTCTCTTAAAATAATGTACAGA
Source organism: Henricia sp. BOLD:AAB3569 (assembly GCA_037783545.1). Taxonomy (NCBI): domain Eukaryota; kingdom Metazoa; phylum Echinodermata; class Asteroidea; order Spinulosida; family Echinasteridae; genus Henricia; species Henricia sp. BOLD:AAB3569. The sequence continues at coordinate 745,775 of JBBELK010000080.1, read as the reverse complement.
TGCAAACCTACTAGAAAAATGTTGTTTCGTCAATTATATGGGGGCGGGGGGGGGGGGGGGGGGGTGGGGGGTGCACGGTGGGCCCCTCTGGCCCATGGACTAACACAGGTTGGTTTTTATCCTCAATCACACATGGGGGTAACTCCGTTTGTAACAGTTTTCCTAACCTGTAATCTATCTTTAATTATTTTGTTTCTGCAAAACCAGTCGGGGAAAATACGATCATCACCTTTGACGTCATTGCCAGCGAGCGAGGCACAAGAATCCTTCGCTTCCCAATTGACACGGGTGTCGACGCAGTCTGCCACCCGGCGCTGGCCAATGACTTCACCACGGACTTTCTATTCATGGCCTGCGGCCAGCGACAGCCAAACACCTGCCGGAATTTCATCTCAACGGTACCGGGGCAGAACACCTCGGTGGTTGGTGAGGTCCGTCTAGCGTGCTTCGGATATCCCAAGGATTTCCGGACCGTCGGCTGTTCTGATTATTGGTCGCACTCTGAGTGGCCATATTACGACGGTGAATGCATAAGTGGCCATGATTTCGTGTTGTATTGTGGGATACCAGGTAAAGGACAGCTCAAAATATGTTATGGGGTATTTGATAATGATAATCGGGGGAACCCTTACAAGGCGCCCACGCTGTCATTACCCCAGATAACAGGGCTCCATTAAATCACTCCATATACCATCTCAGCTATCTAGGGAGTATACAGCCCATGCGCTCAATGACTCATCAAACACAATGTGCTATATACCCTCTCAAATACTCATTTTTACTCCTGGGGTGAGGTGTGGGATGGGGGTGGGGAGTATTGCTTGGCAAACCAAACTGCCATATTGGCCTAAGAACGAGGCAGTATATGCCCGAACAATGACCCCCTATAAACGGTACTGTCTGTTGCTGCAACGTTGGCTTTTATGACGAGATCAATTGTAAAATACGACTTATGCACATAGAGCCTCCTTTTGATTATTGCGTTCAAACGAGTCTATGCACGCATGCTAGATTTTTGCAGTAGATAAAGGCCAATGAGTCTTTCTTAATGCGTAGCTGGCCTCGCTATTTAGTTAATATGGCGGCTTCTTGCAAAGAGCAAATGGGGTAGTAGGCCCGCCTAAGTCCTTGTCCATGTGAATTAAAAAAAAAACTGCGTACTTCAATGTTGATGGACGCCTTGCTTTATGAGTTGGGCTTACTCGCTGGGTAAGGGTGCAACATCAATTTACATTAGGATTGAGCTAATGCGCATGCTCAATATAATGCAAACAACGCATCTCAAAAGTGTGTTGACCCACATACATAAGAGCTGTGATTTCCTGCTGATGAGTTTTGCTTGACATCTACTTTTGTTTTGATTTGTTTTGTTTAACCCAGATGAAGAGTTTACAACCAATCCATATTTCCGCGAACCGATTGGTCGCCTTGTCAAGACTAAGACAGAGTATGATGAACTGTGCCACAGTGAATGCAACGGACTGATAAGTAGATGTAAATGCGATGCACTTTGCTCAAAATTTGGCGACTGCTGTTACGATTTTGCTTACAAGTGCTTCAGTCGAAATGGTGACGTCGCGAGAGGTACATCTAATGAGTATCTTCTCATGCAAGATATGTATGATTGTGTTCTTTTGTCCAACGGAGGGTATGGCCTGCAAGGATACGTCCTGGTCAGTCGATGTCCGGCAGCATGGCCGGACAATGAAACCCGGGAAGGTTGTAAGGCGGTTGTTGATCCGAATGACATCATTGGGTCGATCCCTGTGTATGATGACCAGTCTCAAAAACATTACAAGAATGTCTACTGCGCAATCTGTCATGGCAGATCTCTGAAGGGAATCCGAAAGTGGGTGGTAGCTGTCGAGTTACAGGAATCCTATGGCCCATTTGAACCACCACTCACCCGCATTCCCAACTTCAACATCGTCGTCCGGGGCTACCCCACCGGAATGTGGATCATAAAACCTCCCCAGGAGGGAGCTAAGCCTAGACACTGTTCGACATTTGTTAATGTCACCAAGTCTTGCCCCGATGAGTTTAACGGTACCGCCTTAGCCGGCCTGTGCGCTACATACCTCGCTTCGATTACAGTTGGTCGTGTCCGGTTTAAGAACTTACACTGCCTTTTGTGCAATGCACAACAGATTTTTTATGAAGGTTGCCAGGAGTTTCCAAGTCCTGTTCCGGAAATGTGTCACACAATAGGTGTACCCTTGTGCAGACGGATTCTTCTGGACGAATGGGAAGATTTTACCAGCTTTATTAGCATTGATGTCCTCTTTGATCTGTCTCCTTCGTCGACGCAATATTCGCAAGGATCGTGCAACGACGGTTACATTTACGACCCTTTTCTGCAGAGATGTCGAGAATTCACCTGCAACATTGGGTTTGAGATCGTACAGGGCCGCTGCAAGACTACTTCTGCTCAAACTCGCCTCAACGGAACAGAATCATCAGGATGCCTACTCGGGATGCTCAATGAATCCAACGCCCAAGCAGTTAAAGAAGAAGGAAACGAATCATCAATTTACATTTTGCTAGATTCTTTCGATGATGCGGCTGCGTTTGAGAAGATGCTTGGCAAGGCTTTAAGCATAAATGAATCAAGCAATGCTACGAAAGGTGCAGTCTGCAATGGCTCTAGTGTTTACGTGTTAGTTCCATTTAGCGCCAGCCAGTTTGTTGAATGTGCTGCCAGTGTTATTAGTGCATCAGACGTAGCATTTTACCAAGACCAGAGGAATTCAGGCAACAACGGTCACTTCTTGGCAGTTGTGACATTCCACTACAGCTCGGAAGATAAAGTGTACCTCAAAACAACAGCGCCTAAGGTTTGTCTTGGGATTGGGAAATTGAACTGCTCTACGCTGCTCATTCTTGAAAGGGTTGGGTTTGAGCAGGTGCCACGAAATAATATGCCGGCCATTCAGCTGAGATCTACGGGTCACATAGTTCTTGAGGATGACTTCGTTTTGCTGTCAGATGGCAGAGCTGTTGTGTGTTCCTTGTTAGAATCTCCTGAAGGATTGCCCGTAGTTGAAGGGTTTGAGCCTCAACTGAGACGAGCTCTGTCAGTGGCTGGTAATGCAGTGTCGCTTTGTTCGCTGGCTGCGACTTTCATCACGTACAGCGCTCTACCAAGCCTGCGGAATCTGGCTGGCAAGTCTCTCATGAATCTAGTGGTTGCGCTGTTTATTGCCATGTTGTTCTTTCTGTTGTCCATCTGGCTATCTGAGAATCCGATCGCCTGTATCGTTGGAGCTGCCATCGCTCATTACACATGGCTCGTAGCCTTTCTCTGGATGTCCGTGTTATCCTACAGCGTGGCTAGAGTTATGGGGACCTTATCGCGACCTCAGCAAGCACATCCATCTGAAGACCGTCGGCTGCTGATGTCCTACGCGGGCTTCGCCTGGGGCCTCCCACTTCTTGTCATCTGTATCTGCTTGATTCTTCAGTTCTGCGGCTGCACCAATCTGCCACCAATCTATGGCGAGTACGCGTTCTGTTGGATTTCAAATCACATGGTTCTCCTTGTGGTCTTTGCGGCTCCTGTGGCTGTCTGTTTGATGGTGAATGTTGGTCTCTTCGTCTTTTCGGTCGTCAATCTGAGACGAAGTCGTGAGGAGAGCAGGTTTGCTCGTAAAGAGAGCGAGGTTGAAGGCATTGCGACTGAGCTGGGCATCAGTGCTAAGGTAAGAGGTGTGAACAAATTAGTCCCTAACAAAAATTGGAAGCAAAAGAAAGAAGTGAGCATACAGAAGAAGTAGACCAAGAAACAAAATATGACATTAGTTGTTGTGTATTCCAAACAAATAGTGAACATGTAAAATAAAATTCAAAAAATTGTAAACATCCAATTGATATGCGCGAACGTAATTTATATTTCAGTGAGTTCCTCAGTCAAATGGCGCCAAAACATGAACACCTTTAAGCCACGACGAAATCTTAATCTTCCAAGGCAAGCATAGACTGTCTGGCAGGCCCCACATGTTTGTGTACAAAATAACCTGCCATGTGCATCAGATTCTACGTATCGCCAATGCCTACTCTTTTTAACTTTCTATGATATCCAGTTGAGTGGCCTTGTCGGCATCACCTGGGTTCTCGGATTCCTCAAACAGCTCTTAAACGGCAACCTTGTCGTCACCTACATCAACATCGTCCTGAATTACCTTCAGGGTTTCTTCATTTTCGCATCATTTTGCCTCAATCGTCGCGTGAGGGCGCTGTGGCGAGAGAAAATCTGGGGTGCACGGCGTTAAGACAAGACTTCAACAAGACGGATAACTGGGGAACGGGATTAAAGAGACCCAACGATTCCCGTATGTAATGATTCTCTGTATACCAGTGTACGGATTTGTATGTTCTGTGGCTCGGTGTCAAAGCCAATATGAGATCTAAAATCGCATGGTTTTCATTCAGATGTTAAAGCCATGTAGATGTTCTGCTAGCACAAATAAATATGCACACTTAAGAAAAGAAAACAATTTCATTTAATTTATTTGTCACTACGTATGTATTTTAAATTATTTACACTTGGTTATTTTTCTTCATATTTTAATAACTTTTATCACTGCATTCTGTATCCACTACACGTGTTTAATTTATTTATTTATTTATTTATTCCTGTTATTTACCCAGGGTGTGCCCAAACAGTTTACAAAAACTGGTTTCCATTGGGGCCCTGCAAACACACATAGACCAAATATACTAAATTGAACAACTTCATAATTACTAACAAACTGGAATAAGATACATTTGTACAACAACTACAACATCAAATAACTAATGGTTACAGAAGAACAACATCACAAGTAATTATTATACATGCATGTGACACTAAAATTTACGCTAATTACGGGAAGGGCGAAAAACCCGCAAAAAACTCTTTTTAAGAGAAAAAAAATTATAAAAAATGGGAAAATTCCCCTCCGGCTCCAAAATTAAAAGTTTGATTTTATGGCAACCAAGTCATACGACTCCGTAAATTAGCATTTCTCACTTGAAGTTGATCATGTGAATATTATGTGTATGTTTGGCGAAGTGCCGATTTAAATGAGCTCAAAGAAGACATAGTTCTAAGGTGTGCACTAAGGCTGTTCCAAATTGCGGCGCCAGTTACAGCAAAACTCGAGGCGTAATACCCCTTTTGTGCAAAGGGAATTTTCAGTGTCTTTTCGGCAGATTGACGAGTTTCTCGAGTTTGTACGTAAGGTGTAAATAGACTTGCCATATACTGCGGGGCCAAGGAATTGATGCTTTTAAAGACAAATATAGCTTTCTTGTATTTAACTCTCTCTGGATAGGCAAGCCAGTCGAGCTTTTTAAACATGTCAGCTGATGGCGTTAGGAAATCGCATTTCAGTATTATTCTGGCTGCACGTTTTTCATTTTTTGCACTTTTAAAAACATCAATTAAGTTACTGTAAAATTAGTACTAGCCTATTTGTAATAATGTCACATGGCGTTATAAATTAAATATATAAAAAGTTTATCCTGAAAACTCAGTTTAGAGGCAATTTTGATTTCCCTTTGCGAATTCTAAACTGTTAATTTTTAGTTCGTTTTGTTCACATTTGGGATGGAAAATCCGATGTTTACTCGAAAAACTGATATACATATATTAGTCATCAAAGGAGGAAATCAGAGCACATAATTTGTTAAGATTGAAAAGAGTTTGGCCAGGAAGGAACAATTTCGTAATTAGATTTGTTGAAGATGGTTCAATAAAATCATAACAATGACTTAATGATTTCAGGCCTATATTAAGCTTTGCACCTTACTAAACCTAAAAAGAAAGAAAACAAACATTGGAATTAATGCTTCACGGCAAAACTATGACATTCCCTCAATAGCATACAATTACTTTCTTGTAGAGAGTGGACTCTCTTAAATAAGACTGAAATAACATGAAAGATTGTATCCTACTCACTGAACTTTTGTTAAACCATCTTCTGTTGAATTACACGTCCGTGGTAGACAGTTAAAAGACTGCTTCCGGCGCCGTGTCACACAGGGCACACGGAATAGACATCTACGGTAAAAATTGATTTATGCGAAGTTTGCTCGCATAGAGAACGATCAAATCTAAAACTATGCCCCTGGCATAACACTGGTCACTGCTTAGTAAACCGGAAACATCATGGCATGATCATGGTGTCATTTTAAAGAGGAGATTCAGCCCTAACAGATGATATCTCCTGTTCATTCATACGGGCCCTACTTTAGTTACAATTAGCAATAATATCTCGGTTTCGTTTTTTTTTTTATCCACCCTGTATATACGGAAATGTTGAGTTGGCTGAACTTTGGCCTTCAATTGACCCAGGAAGGAAGGGGCAGATGAAAATGACTACACAAAGGAAATTGTAGCTCAGGATCTGATCTATAATGTCTGCTAAATATGAAGACCCTGCGTCATGTGGTTTTATAGAGGGAAATATTGTACGAAATGCATTTTTGGCTCATTTTTATGACGAAAATCCACTTTTTTGACAATTTTAAATAATTATAATTACGTAATCATTGACGTCATGGTGATGTTCTACATGGGGTGGAAGTTTGTGATGGGGCCCATGCCTGTACCTAGTTTTATAAAGATCAAGCGTAGTTTAGTAGGTAATATTGCTTCATAAGTACAAACAAATACAAAAAATGTGATTTTTGAATTGGCTGAACTTTGACCTTCGATTGACCCAGGAAGGAAGGGTCAGATGAAAATGCCTACACTAAGAACATTGAAGCTCATGATCTGATCTAAATGTTTGCCAAATATGAAAACCCTGGGTCATGTGGTTTGGGCAAGGGAACCATTTTAAAAAGTGCATATTTCGGCAATTTTCTGCTTTTTAGGCATTTTTAAAGTGTTATAATGACGTAACGGATGACGTCACAATATAGCCATTCTTGGGTGCACACCTCTTATACTATGTCTTAGATGTGACCAAGTTTGGTTAAGATCAATGTTTGGGAACAACCTGAAAAAGCGCCGACAACGCCTATGCGCTTTGTTCATGGAAAAAAAATCAGAAGAAAACGGAAAAAAAAAAAAAAACTAGAGCTACGTCTGTTCTATGAACAGATCGTAGGGCTTTTTCGAATTTTTAAAACTTTTTTTAAGCATGCTTAGCTTGCAAAATTAGATGTTATTTAATTTAAAAATGTTTACCTTTAATGTGTTACCTTTAAAGGATTGATGACGTAATCAATGTTTTAACAACACAGACATGTTTGGTGGTCGACGCACTCTATAATCACCACTACTGGGCTAATTTGCGCAAACACTGCTTTTAAAGAGCATTTTATGACTTTTAATTTCGCCGCTAGAGGGCGCCCTTTTATGGAATGACGTAGAAACTTACATTTTTGGAAACCCTATTTACCTTAGACACTAACACCCGCATCTCGGCAGCTTTCCCCACTTTCACAAAATAGGTTCATTTAAATGCACTTCCGGTTTCTACCGGAAGTGAGCAAGTTCACAGGTTATGGCGATATTTTTTGGATACCCCACCCTAGTCGAACTCAAACACCTTTGACCCCATCCAAATATCTCTTACCAGTTTCAAATGGCGAGGCAAAGTCTGTTTGACCAATAGGGAATGAGGTCAAATGTGAAGGCATGTGGGAATCTGAAAGACCTTTATTAATTATCGTATATGCCTAAAGAATCAAGATCGTAGGTCAAACGGTTGATTTTTTATGAAATTTTGCATATGGAAACATTAAATTTCATCCCCTTTAAACTTAACCTGATGACGTCATTATGACGCCATTGTTGGGTGCACACTTCTTCTACTATGTCTTTGATGTTACCAGGTTTGTTTAAGAACAACCTCAAGTTTGGGAACAACCTCAACAAGTGCCGACAACGCCCATGCGTTATGTCAATGGGGGAAAAATCAGAAGAAGAAATAAACGGAAAAGCCAAAAGTTAACGACCTTTGCTAGTGATCGTATATGGGAAGGAATCAAGGTTGTAGCTCGCATTTGTTAATATTTTATATTTATAATATTTGTATCACCTTTAATCTGACACGTGATGACGTCATTATGGGATCATCAGTTAAATACCTTTGTTAATGACAGTATATGGCGCAGGAATGACGATCATAGGTGAATCAGCTGATTTGTTACGAATGTTTGAATATGGAAAACATTAAATTGTATGTTCATTTAATCTTATAACTGATGATGAACAGTTTTTGAGTTGTGTCAGTTTGCCTGGGTGGGGAAGTACTGCTATACAGATCTACCACTTCAAGGTGTTTGATGAACTGTGAGATACCAAGTCATGGTGCAGGTAAAAACTTTTGATTACTTAATTAGCTCCTTGAGGAGTATCATAACATGTAGGTTCAGGATTTATACTAAGAGAGCCTTGAGCTAAATTTCATATAAAACAAAATAACATGTATATTATGTAAATAGTACAGAAGCCTTCATCGATTGAGAAAAAATTTGTTTAGATTTGAAAATATGGCAATTTTCAGTTGTTGCACTTTTAAAAACATCAATTAAGTTACTGTAAAATTAGTACTATTTGTAATAATGTCACATGGCGTTATAAATTAAATATTTAAAAAGTTTATCCTGAAAACTCAGTTTAGAGGCAATTTTGATTTCCCTTTGCGAATTATAAACTGTTCATTTTTAGTTTGTTTTGTTCACATTTGGGATGGAAAATGCGATGTTTACTCGAAATACTAATATACATATATTAGTCATCAAAGGCAGAAATCAGAGCACATAATTTGTTAAGATTAAAAAGAGTTTGGCCAAGGAGGACAATTTCGTAATCAGATAAGTACATGTACTATATGTTTACACGTATTGCGCATTCTCTCTTTAGCTATACGTGTATCACTATGAGGGCGCTATATCACTTTCACGGTAGCAAAATGCGAGTGCATGGCCTGGCATGGTTTTACGCAAATTGTGACTTGGCTGAACTTTGGCTCTCAATTGACCCAGGAAGGAAGGGTCGGATGAAAATGACTACACAAAGCAAATTGTAGCGCAGGATCCGATCTATAATGTCTGCTAATTATGAAGACCCTGGGTCATGTGGTTTTATAGAGGGAAACATTTTACGAAATGCATTTTTTGCTAATTTTTATGAAGAAAATCCACTTTTTTGCCATTTTTAAATAATTATAATTACGTAATCATTGACGTCATGGTGATGTTGTACATGGTGGTGGAAGTTTGTGATGAGGCCCATGCCTGTACCTAGTTTTATGAAAATCAAGCGTACTTTAATAGCTAAAATTGCTTCATAAGTACACAAAAACACAACAAATGTGAATTTTGAAATGGCTGAACTTTGACCTTCGATTGACCCAGGAAGGAAGGGTCAGATGAAAATGCCTACACGAAGAACATTGTAGCCCATGATCTGATATATATGTATGCAAAATATGAAGACCCTGGGTCATGTGGGTTCATACAGGGAAGCGTTTTACGAAATGCATATTTTGGTACTTTTCATGATAAAAATCCACTTTTGTGCCATTTTAAAATTATTATAATTACGTAATCCTTGACGTCATGGTGACGTTTTACATGGTGGTGGACGTTTGTGATGGGGCCCATGCCTGTACCTAGTTTTATGAAAATCAAGCATGGTTGAATAGCTAATATTGCTCCATAAGTACAAACAAATACAAAAAATGTGATTTTTGAATTGGCTGAACTTTGACCTTCGATTGACCCAGGAAGGAAGGGTCAGATGAAAATGCCTACACTAAGAACATTGCAGCTCATGATCTGATCTATAATGTCTGCTAAATATTAAGACCCTGGGTCATGTGGTTTCATACAGGGAAGCGTTTTACGAAATGCATATTTCGGCAATTTTCCGCTTTTTAGGCATTTTTAAAGTGTTATAATGACGTAACGGATGACGTCACAATGAAGCCATTCTTGGGTGCACACCTCTTATACTATGTCTTTGATGTGACCAAGTTTGGTTAAGATCAATGTTTGGGAACAACCTGAAAAAGCGCCGACAACGCCTATGCGCTTTGTCTATGGGAAAAAAATCAGAAGAAGAAGAAATAAACGGAAAAAAAAAAAAATCAAAACGAAAACAAAGGCTTTTTCGTCCTAAACGAAAAAGCCAAAAACAATCATAACGAAAACAAAGGCTTTTTCGCTGCAAACGAAAAAGCCAATAAACGGAAAAAAAAATTTAAACGAAAACAAAGGCTTTTTCGTCCTAAACGAAAAAGCCAATAAACGGAAAAAAAAATCAAAACGAAAACAAGGCTTTTTCGCCGCAAAGCGAAAAAGCCAAACAAAATCAAAACGAAAACAAAGGCTTTTTCGCAAGACTTGCGAAAAAGCCAATAAACGGAAAAACTAGAGCTACGTCTGTTCGTTGAACAGATCGTAGGGCTTTTTCGCCGCTTGCAGGGGGTGGGGCGAATGTTGCGTTTTTGAGATGGAAATCAATTGTACATGTATATATTTTGTTGTCTGTTAAATTTATTTATTTCTTTTTGGGGGTAGGTCGTGCGTACGACAGATTAGCATTTTTTGTTTATACAGCATTGCAGTCATTTTTTTAAATCAGTTATCACGTCAGCCTCATTTCTTGTTGGCTTTTTCGCAAGTCTTGCGAAAAAGCCTTTGTTTTCGTTTTGATTTTTGGCTTTTTCGCTTTGAGCGAAAAAGCCTTTGTTTTCGTTCTGATTTTTTTGGCTTTTTCGTTTAGGACGAAAAAGCCTTTGTTTTCGTTTTGATTTTTGGCTTTTTCGTTTAGGACGAAAAAGCCTTTGTTTTCGTTTTGATTTTTGGCTTTTTCGTTTGCAGCGAAAAAGCCTTTGTTTTCGTTCTGATTTTTGTTTTTTGTTTTTTTCCGTTTTCTTCTGATTTTTTTCCCATAGACAAAGCGCATAGGCGTTGTCGGCGCTTTTTCAGGTTGTTCCCAAACATTGATCTTAACCAAACTTGGTCACATCAAAGACATAGTATAAGAGGTGTGCACCCAAGAATGGCTATATTGTGACGTCATCCGTTACGTCATTATAACACTTTAAAAATGCCTAAAAAGCAGAAAATTGCCGAAATATGCACTTTTTAAAATGATTCCCTTGCCCAAACCACATGACCCAGGGTTTTCATATTTGGCAAACATTTAGATCAGATCATGAGCTTCAATGTTCTTAGTGTAGGCATTTTCATCTGACCCTTCCTTCCTGGGTCAATCGAAGGTCAAAGTTCAGCCAATTCAAAAATCACATTTTTTGTATTTGTTTGTACTTATGAAGCAATATTAGCTATTGAACCATGCTTGATTTTCATAAAACTAGGTACAGGCATGGGCCCCATCACAAACGTCCACCACCATGTAGAACGTCACCATGACGTCAATGATTACGTAATTGTAATAATTTTAAAATGGCACAAAAGTGGATTTTTATCATGAAAATTACCAAAATATGCATTTCGTAAAATGTTTCCCTCTATAAAACCACATGACGCAGGGTCTTCATATGTAGCAGACATTATATATCAGATCATGGGCTACAATGTTCTTTGTGTAGGCATTTTCATCTGACCCTTTCTTCCTGGGTCAATTGAAGGCCAAAGTTCAGCCAAGTTAAAATTTATACAGGGTATATACAGGGTGGATAAAAATAAAACGAAACCGAAATATTATTGCTAATTGTAACTAAAGTAGGGCGCGTATGAATGAACAGGAGATATCAACTGTTAGGGTTGAATCTCCTCTTTAAAATGACACCATGATCATGTCATTATGTTTTCGGTTGACTGAGCAGTAACCAGTGTTATATTTGACCGTTCTCAATGCGAGCAAACTTCGCAGAAATCAATTTTTACCGCAGCTGTCTAGTACGTGTGCCCTGTGTGACACGGCGCCGGTTGAGACTGTGACACGGTAACTTTTTGCGTGGAGGCGCAGCAGTCTTTTAACTGTGTCTACCACGGACGTGTAATTTAACAGAAAATGGTTTAACAAAAGGACATGTGAGTAGGATACAATCTTTTATGTTATTTCAGTCTTATTTAAGAGAGTCCACTCTCTACAAGAAAGTAATTGTATGTTATTGAGGGAATGTCGTAGTTTTGCCGTGAAGCATTCATTCCAATGTTTGTTTTCTTCCTTTTAGGTTTAGTAAAGTGCAAAGCTTAAAGGCACAGGCTCGTCAGCAATGCGCGCCCTCCATAGCAAAGGCATGGAGCTGCGTGTTTCGAGTACGAATTTGGCGGGCGCGCATTGCTGACGAGCCTGTGCCTTTAATATAGGCCTGATATCATTACGTCATTGTCATGATTTTATTAAACCATCTTAAACCAATCTAATTACGAAATTGTTCCTTCTTGGCCAAACTCTTTTCAATCTTAACAAATTATGTGCTTTGATTTATACATTTGATGACTAATATATATAGGCATATATAAGTTTTTTGAGCAAACATCGGATTTCCACCCCAAATGTGAACAAAACAAACTAAAAATTAACAATCTTTTTCGCTGACTACATCGTGAGACAGCAGATGAGTATTGATTTAGTAAAAATGAACAGTTTATAATTCGCAAAGGGAAATTAAACTTGCCTCTAAACTAGAAGTGGCAGATCTGTATAGCAGTACACTCAGGCAAACTGACACAACTCAAAAACTACGTTTTCAGGATAAACTTTTCAAATATTTAATTTCAGGATAAACTTTTCAAATATTTAATTCCTCAAGGAGCTAATTAAGTAATCAAACGTTTTTACCTGCGCCATGACTTGGTATCTCACAGTTCATCAAACACCTGGAAGTGGCAGATCTGTATAGCAGTACACTCAGGCAAACTGACACAACTCAAAAACTACGTTTTCAGGATAAACTTTTCAAATATTAAATTGATAACGGCATGTGACATTATGACAAACAGTACTAATTTTACAGTAACTTAATTGATGTTTTTAAAAGTACAACAACTGAAAATTGCCATATTTTCAAATCTAAACAAATCTTTTCTCAATCGATGAAGGATTCTGTACGATTTACATAATGTACATGTTATTTTGTTTTATATGAAATTTGGCTCAAGACACTCTTAGTATAAATCCTGAACCTACATGTTATGATACTCCTCAAGGAGCTAATTAAGTAATCGAACGTTTTTACCTGCGCCATGACTTGGTATCTCACAGTTCATCAAACACCTGGAAGTGACAGATCTGTATAGCAGTACACTCAGGCAAACTGACACAACTCAAAAACTGTTCATCATCAGGTATAAGAATAAATGAGCATACAATTTAATGTTTTCCATATTCAAACATTCGTAACAAATCAGCCGATTCACCTATGATCGTGATTCATGCGCCATATACGATCATTGACAAAGGTATTTAACTGGTGATCTCAAAATGACGTCATCACGTGTCAGATTAAAGGTGATACAAATATTATAAATATGAAATATTAACAAATGCGAGCTACAACCTTGATTCCTTCCCATATACGATCACTAGCAAACGTCGTTAACTTTTGGCTTTTCCGTTTTTTCTTCTTCTGATTTGTTTCCCCATTGACATAACGCATGGGCGTTGTCGGCACTTTTTAAGGTTGTTCCCAAACTTGAGGTTGTTCTTAAACAAACTTGGTAACATCAAAGACATAGTAGAAGAGGTGTGCACCTAACAATGGCGTCATCATGACGTCATCAGGTGTAAGTTTAAAGGGGCATGAAATTTAATGTTTCCATATGCAAACATTTATAAAAATCAACCGTTTGACCTACGATATTGATTCTTTCGGCATATACGATCATTAATAAGGTCTTTCAGATGCCCCCATGCCTTCACATTTGACCTCATTCCCTATTGGTCAAAAAGACTTTGCCTTGCCATTTGAAACTGGTAAGAGGTATCTAGATGGGGTCAAAGGTGTTTGAGTTCGACTAGGGTGGGGTATCCAAAAAATATCGCCATAACCTGTGACCTTGCTCACTTCCGGTAGAAACCGGTCATTGCGCACTTCCGGTGCACACCTTCCTCACTTCCAGTCGAAACTATAACTGGCCCTTAGTTTAAAAATGGTAGGAGGTGTTGAGGTGGGTTCAACAGTCTTAGTGCCAAAGCCCATCACACTTTCCAAAAAAAAGGTTACGTCATCGTACGTAATAGTGCCCTCTACCGGCATGATGACATTCTTTAAAACGCAATTTTAACAGATGTCTGTGGGGAAGTTTGTCTAAAATTGTCAGGTTGATATATAACATCGCCTCACGTCAGTATGCCTGTTGTGTGAAACTTTACAAACGTTTCTTGTGCAATATTGATTTGTAAAGCTTTTAAATTGTACACAGTTGGATGACTTATTTCTGCAAAACTCAACATCGGAAACAAAACTTCAAAGATATGCTGTCTGCGATTACCTTAAAGACATACATGTATTATATAATGACGTGATGACGTCATCGTAAGTCATTATTACAATGACAAATTTTTAAACATCAATACAATATACAAGGTCAATCACCTTGACAGTCTTTTTACGTCATGAAATAGATCATTCTAAAATATTGCACTGTACGCCGGTGTCGTACGCACGACCTACCCCCAAAAAGAAATAAATAAATTTAACAGACAACAAAATAAATACATGTACAATTGATTTTCATCTAAAAAACGCAACATTCGCCCAACCCCCTGCAAGCGGCGAAAAAGCCCTACGATCTGTTCAACGAACAGACGTAGCTCTAGTTTTTTTTTTCCGTTTATTTCTTCTGATTTTTTTTCCCATAGACAAAGCGCATGGGCGTTGTCGGCACTTTTTCAGGTTGTTCCCAAACATTGATCTTAACCAAACTTGGTGACATCAAAGACATAGTATAAGAGGTGTGCACCCAAGAATGGCTTCATTGTGACGTCATCAGTTACGTCATTATAACACTTTAAAAATGCCTAAAAAGCGGAAAATTGCCGAAATATGTACTTTTTAAAATGGTTCCCTTGCCCAAACCACATGACCCAGGGTTTTCATATTTGGCAAACATTTAGATCAGATCATGAGCTTCAATGTTCTTAGTGTAGGCATTTTCATCTGACCCTTCCTTCCTGGGTCAATCGAAGGTCAAAGTTCAGCCAATTCAAAAATCACATTTTTTGTATTTGTTTGTACTTATGAAGCAATATTAGCTATTCAACCATGCTTGATTTTCATAAAACTAGGTACAGGCATGGGCCCCATCACAAACGTCCACCACCATGTAGAACGTCACCATGACGTCAAGGATTACGTAATTATAATAATTTTAAAATGGCACAAAAGTGGATTTTTCATCATGAAAATTACCAAAATATGCATTTCGTAAAACGCTTCCCTGTATGAACCCACATGACCCAGGGTCTTCATATTTTGCATACATATATATCAGATCATGGGCTACAATGTTCTTTGTGTAGGCATTTTCATCTGACCCTTCCTTCCTGGGTCAATCGAAGGTCAAAGTTCAGCCATTTCAAAATTCACATTTGTTGTGTTTTTGTGTACTTATGAAGCAATTTTAGCTATTAAAGTACGCTTGATTTTCATAAAACTAGGTACAGGCATGGGCCCCATCACAAACTTCCACCACCATGTAGAACATCACCATGACGTCAATGATTACGTAATTATAATAATTTAAAAATGGCAAAAAAGTGGATTTTCGTCATGAAAATGACCAAAAAATGCATTTCGTAAAATGTTTCCCTCTATAAAACCACATGGCCCAGCGTCTTCATATTTAGCAGACATTATAGATCAGATCACGGACTAAAATTTGCTTTGTGTAGGCATTTTCATCTGTCCCTTTCTTCCTGGGTCAATCGAAGGTCAAAGTTCAGCCATTTCAAAATTCACATTTGTTGTGTTTTTCTGTACTTATGAAGCAATTTTAGCTATTAAAGTAGCTTGATTTTCATAAAACTAGGTACAGGCATGGGCCCCATCACAAACTTCCACCACCATGTAAAACATCACCATGACGTCAATGATTACGTAATTATAATTATTTAACAATGGCAAAAAAGAGGATTTTCGTCATGAAAATGACCAAAAAATGCATTTCGTAAAATGTTTCCCTCTATAAAACCACATAACTCAGGGTCTTAATATTTAGCAGACATTATAGATCAGATCCTGCGCCACAATTTGCTTCGTGTAGTCATTTTCATCTGACCCTTCCTTCCTGGGTCAATTGAAGGCCAAATTTCAGCCAAGTCAACATTTCCGTATATACAGGGTGGATTTAAAAAAACGAAACCGAGATATTATTGCTAATTGTAACTAAAGTAGGGCGCGTATGAATGAACGGGAGATATCATCTGTTAGGGTTGAATCTCCTCTTTAAAATGACACCATGATCATGTCATTATGTTTTCGGTTGACTGAGCAGTGACCAGTGTTATGCCAGGGGCCTAGTTTTAGATTTGACCGTTCTCAATGCGAGCAAACTTCGCAGAAATGAATTTTTACCGTAGCTGTCTATTACGTGTGCCCTGTGTGACACGGCGCCGGCCGAGACTTTGACACGCTAATTGTTTGCGTGGAAGCAGTCTTTTAACTGTGTCTACCACGGACGTGTAATTCAACAGAAGATGGTTTAACAAAAGGACATGTGAGTAGGATACAATCTTTTATGTTATTTCAGTCTTATTTAAGAGAGTCCACTCTCTACACGAAAGTAGTTATTGACGGAAGTATGTTATTGAGGGAATGTCGTAGTTTTGCCGTGAAGCATTCATTCCAATGTTTGTTTTCTTCCTTTTAGGTTTAGTAAGGTGCAAAGCTTAATATAGGCCTGATATCATTATATTAGGTCATTGTCAGGATTTTATTGAACCATCTTCAACAAATCTAATTACGAAATTGTTCCTTCTTGGCCAAACTCTTTTCAAACTTAACAAATTATGTGCTCTGATTTCTGCCTTTGATGACTAATATAATATCAGTTTTTCGAGTAAACATCGGATTTCCATCCCAAATGTGAACAAAAACTAATAATGAACAGTTTAGAATTCGCAAAGGGAAATAAAACTTGCCTCTAAACTTAGTTTTCAGGATAAACTTTTTAAATATTTAATTTATAACTGCATGTGACATTATGACAAATAGTACTAATTTTACAGTAACTTAGGCCTAATCGATGTTTTTAAATGTGCAAAAACTGAAAATTGTCATATTTTCAAATCTAAACATATTTTCTGAATCGATGAAGGCTTCTGTACTATTTCCATTAAATGTACATGTTATTTTGTTTTATATGAAATTTGGCTCAATACTCTCTTAATATGTTATGATACTCCTCAAGGAGCTAATTAAGTAATCAAAAGTTTTTTACCTGCACCATAACTTGGTATCTCACAGTTCATCAAACACCTCAAAGTGGTAGATCTGTATAGCAGTACTCCCCCACCCAGGCAAACTGACAACTCAAAAACTGTTCATCATCAGGTATCAGATTAAAGGAGCATACAATTTAAGGTTTTCCATATTCAAACATTCATAACAAATCAGCCGATTGACCTATGATCATAATTCCTGAGCAACATACGATCACTAGCAAATGTCGTTAATTGATGACGTTATGATGACATCATCACGTGACAGATTAAAGGTGCATTAAATACAAGTATATGCAGACGCGCACATTGCTTGACCTTTGACCTCGTTTCCTAGTGGTCAAATCTTCGTTGGCTCATAATTTTAAAGTGATAAAAAACAACACAGGACTCATAGCATTATGGTTAGGTACAGCCAAGCTTTAAAAAAAAATGAAAAGGGTGGCCTTTGACCTTGATAACCATTAGTCAAACAGTTTTTGGCTTATAATTTAAAATTGTTCAAAAATAGATAATTTAGTTAATCATTGTATTCTGGTTAGGCATTTTTCAAGTTTTAAAGTTTAAAAAATGTGAAAAAGCCCTTTGCTCTGTTCATAGAACAGACGAAGCTCTAGTTATTGTCATGTTTTTATTCCATAATTTGCATGTCATTCATCTGCTATAAACACTGCAGTAAATATCGACTACATGTATATGATTGCCCACTCAACTTGATCTTACTTATTGAAATTATAAAATATGTAAATAGGAATGCAATCAATTTATATAAAACATGCATAGTCATCAAATTCATCATTTAAAAGCCAGTAAAATTTGTTTATACTTGTTTATAATTATATCGTTGTACATTCACGATATCTACATTAACCCTAACATTCCTCAATGCTCCAAATCAATATGATTTTACACACACCAGAGGCCGGAGTAAGGATTACAAATTTGTGTTGTAGTGTTGCCCTATCTTTGTATTTGAGACCATGCACTTCTACCTGTTTTTATTTTTTTTCAAAACTTTTAATCTGACACGTGATGACGTCATTATGAGATCATCAGTTAAATACCTTTGTTAATGACCGTATATGGCGCATGAATCACGATCATGGGTGAATCGGCTGATTCGTTACGAATGTTTGAATATGGAAAACATTAAATTGTATGCCCATTTATTCTTATACCTGATGATGAACAGTTTTTGAGTTGTGTCAGTTTGCCTGAGTGTACCGCTATACAGATCTGCCACTTACAGGTGTTTGATGAACTGTGAGATACCAAGTCATGGCGCAGGTAAAAACTTTTGATTACTTAATTAGCTCCTTGAGGAGTATCATAACATGTAGGTTCAGGATTTATACTAAGAGAGTCTTGAGCCAAATTTCATATAAAACAAAATAACATGTACATTATGTAAATAGTACAGAAGCCTTCATCGATTGAGACAAGATTTGTTTAGATTTGAATTTTTAGTTTTTGCACTTTTAAAAACATCAATTAAGTTACTGTAAAATTAGTACTATTTGTCATAATGTCACATGCCGTTATAAATTAAATATTTAAAAAGTTTATCCTGAAAACGTAGTTTAGAGGCAAGTTTTATTTCCCTTTGCGAATTATAAACTGACAGGTTCATTTTTACTAAATCAATACTCATCTGCTGTCTCACGATGTAGTCAGCGAAAAAGATTGTTAATTTTTAGTTTGATTTGTTCACATTTGGGGTGGAAATCCGATGTTTGCTCAAAAAAACTTATATAGGCCTACATACACTACAAAAAAAAAGTTAAGGATATTTGGATTTCTTTTTGTGCTTGGTGCTGTTTTGTGAATTGGCCAGTATTCCAACATTTTCCAGGACCTTCCCTGTGTTTGTTGTCCATTCCTTTAAGTTTAACTCGGTTCCACTTGATTGACCCTTGGCAATTTGAGCATTATGGCAGTACTCACACTTGTGTATTTAAAGAGCTTGTTCTCTGGGCCAAATTGTACATTTTGCAAGTCAACAGAAGCCAAGATGAAAATGTTCATGCCTGTCGTCGTTGTTTTGTTGACGTTGTGTCGAGGTTGTGGAGCTGTGCGACGTCATCTGGATGCTACGGATGTGGCTAGAGCAATCCAGCTCCTTGAAGATGGTGTTAGGCAGGTTGAGGTGGCCAGGCGGTTTGCTGTAAGCCAGAGTGTTGTGTCACGTTTGTATCGACGTTTCCAGCAGACCGGCCTGTATCATGACAGACCACGTTTAGGCCGCCCCCGTGCTTTAACTGCCCGTCAGGATCGATATCTGAGGACAACCGCTCGACGAAACCGCTTGAACTCAGCAAGAACTCTGCGAAACAATCTCCAAAATGCCACCGGTGTTCATGTCAGTAACCAAACTGTGAGGAACCGACTGCATGCTGGCGGTCTGAATGCCAGACGTCCGGCTGTGGGCCCAAGACTGACCCCTAGACACCGTCAGACGAGGTTGGCATTTTGTCATGCACACGTGGACTGGAATATCGAGGCCTGGTCGTGTGTACTCTTCTCTGATGAGTCCAGATTTTGTGTCTCCACGAACGACAGACGCCAGAGAGTGTGGAGGGCCCGTGGGGAACGTTTTGCGGAGTGTGCCATTGTTGAGCACGATCGTTTTGGTGGTCCCTCTGTTATGGTGTGGGCAGGGATCAGTGTCGGGGGTCGCACAGACCTTCATGTGTTCCAGCAAGGGGCGATTAATGCCCGGATGTACCGGGATGACATTATCCTCCCCATTGTTCGTGCATATGCTGGTGCTGTGGGCCCTGATTTTCTGCTAATGGACGACAACGCACCAATCCATCGAGCAAGGCTGGTGCAGGACTGTCTGGATACAGAGGGAATCCGTCGTATGGACTGGCCAGCCTGTTCACCGGATCTCAATCCTATTGAACACCTTTGGGACCAGCTCGGGAGAGCCATGCAGCGACGTCTTCACCCTCCAACCAACGCCAATGAGCTCAGAGCTGCCCTCACTGAGGAGTGGCAAAGACTGGACCAGGCGGCCATTGACCGTTTAATCCGGAGCATGCCAAGGCGGTGTCGGGCTTGTATTCAAGCCAGAGGAGGTCACACGAGATACTGAGATGGGCTGGATTAGGGTGTGATGCATGTGAAGTCACTTTTCCCCATGTGGACATTTTCTTTTTTGGACACTTTCCTAAGATCCTTGTTTGTTGTGGCTAAAATTGTAAATAAAACTGTATCTGGTCATTAAAATAGGGCTTCATTTCAAAACACATTACAAAATGGCAAAAACCACTGTACAAAAACCCAACTGAAAAAGATAGCCCGATTTTGAAAAATATCCTTAACTTTTTTTTTGTAGTGTATATTAGTCATCAAAGGTATAAATCAAAGCACATAATTTGTTAAGATTGAAAAGAGTTTGGCCAAGAGGAAACAATTTCGTAATTAGATTTGTTTAAGATGGTTCAATAAAATCCTGACAATGACGTAATGATATCAGGTCTATATTAAGCTTTGCACCTTACTAAACCTAAAAGGAAGAAAACAAACATTGGAATGAATGCTTCACGGCAAAACTACGACATTCCCTCAATAACATACAATTA
The DNA here is from genome assembly GCA_037783545.1 of Henricia sp. BOLD:AAB3569. Taxonomy (NCBI): domain Eukaryota; kingdom Metazoa; phylum Echinodermata; class Asteroidea; order Spinulosida; family Echinasteridae; genus Henricia; species Henricia sp. BOLD:AAB3569. Next base: position 724,832 of record JBBELK010000080.1, on the reverse strand, counting down.
CTTTCTTGTAGAGAGTGGACTCTCTTAAATAAGACTGAAATAACATAAAAGATTGTATCCTACTCACATGTCCTTTTGTTAAACCATCTTCTGTTAAATTACACGTCCGTGGTAGACACAGTTAAAAGTTACCGTGTCACCGTCTCGGTCTGCGCCGTGTGACACAGGGCACACGGAATACACAGCTACGGTAATGATTTCTTTGCACGAGGTTTGCATTGAGAACGGTCAAATCTAAACTAGCCCCCTGGCATAACACTGGTCACTGCTCAGTCAACCGAAAACATAATGACATGATCATGGTGTCATTTGAAAGAGGAGATTCAACCCTAACATATGATATCTCCCGTTCATTCATACGCGCCCTACTTTAGTTACAATTAGCAATAATATCTCGGTTTCGTTTTTTAAATCCACCCTGTAATACGAAAATTTTGACTTAGCTGAACTTTGGCCTTCAATTTACCCAGGAAGGAAGGGTCAGATGAAAATGACCACACAAAGCAAATTGTAGCGCATTCTCTCTTTAGCTATACATGTATAACTATGAGGGCGCTATATAACTTTCACGGTAGCAAAACGCGAGTGCATGGCCTGGGGCGCGGCGGGTGCGTAATTTTTTTTCCCAGGATGGTAAAGGCCAATATTTGCATGTTTGCTTCCGATTGGCTGGATTTTTGACGTATTGATAAATTATTCATGTTGGATGTACATTGCGTGCGTACCGTGTACTCAGTGAATAGCAAAACTCCCTTGCAATAGACTGCCGAAGTGAATACGTCACCTTTTGTTGGTTGCCTAGGCAATTGTATCTAAACTACAAATCTCTCAGCCGTGTCCCAGTGCTTTTCCAATGGTACTTTTCCCGACGGCCATGATAGTTTAGATCCAATTGCCATGGCAACGCACGTCACCGTACTTCGGCTGTCTATTGCAAGGTCGTCCTTGGCTGTGACTAGAAGTTGTACGATCACATGACTCGTAATTCCAAGACCCAACCACTAAACAAAATGGCCTAGTCTGAAGGCAATTCTACCATGTGGTTTTCAGTACTGATTTCGAAGTTAGTATTCCCCTATGTTTTTTAGTTGGCCCATGTGTTTTCTTCCTCCATGGTTGGCCCAAGGCCTACAGTAGGCTAATCACCAAAATATTATATACAGCGGGTGAAAATATAACCGTTTTCTTATAGGCCTCCATCAACTTCAAATTAGGATCATTATTAATTCAACAATGTGAACAGTTTGGTAACAAATTCGGTTTGAGTTCACATGCACCCTGGTTGCGCAAAACTAGTTTGCAGTACTGGGGAAAAAAAATACGGTAGAATCCAGTGTGAGATTTGTACAGCATGTTCGTGCATGAGCTGTTCAAACTCAAAGGCTTTCAAGTTTGGTGAGGTCAATACAGCAATAAATATCATTGGTAACGTACGTGATGAAATGCGGAATGGAGGTCAAAGTTTGGTTTAGCACTGAAGTGCCTTGATCCATCACACACAATATTGTGAACGCATATACAATTTATGGTGAAAAATAGACCATACAAGGACTAAACATCTGAAACAAATAACTTACAACTTTTACGTCACAAAGTCAATGATCATGAATTGATTGAAAACATATATATGCTAACGAGTTAGCCAGAATTTTCAAATATTAGTATTTTCTTGGAAAATTTTGGTTTTCTTGGGCAAATATCAATTATCATTTAAATCATTTCAGGTTGACATTTATTTCTTGCCGGGTTGAATAAAGCGCTGCATAAATTTATATTTGTGTCGTTCTTGTTATGGTTTCAATTTCTTCCCATCATAGAGCAAGGAAACCTTGCTCTAATCCCATATGTTGGAACTTAGAACAATTTCTTAAATTCAAACAAAATATTGTAATGACATCAATCAAGTCATTTTTATTACCAAACTGTTCAATTCGACAACATATACATGTACATGTACAAAGAGAGTAATTCTTTGGCAGTAACATGGGCCTGGATTTCTTGTATTTGTGGTCAACGTACTTATAGGCCACACACTGCACAACCAACCACACTGACAGTACAGTGTGCAGTACAGTGTGCACTCTGCAGGTATATGATGTAATAAACAAGAATATGAATATGCATAATGATCTGACCAACCAAAGCGAGGTATGTAAATATTGGCCTTTACCATCCTGGGGAAAAAAATTACGCCGGCGGGGTGGCTTATGCATGGTTTTACGCAAATTGCGACTTGGCTGAACTTTGACATTCAATTGACCCAGGACGGAAGGGTCAGATGAAAATGCCTACACAAAGAACATTGTAGTCCATGATCTGATCTATAATGTCTGCTAAATATGACTTTTCCTTTAAAATCTCATATTTCATTCCCTGGCTGAGCAGTCAAGGTCAAATTCAAGGAATATCATCTATGGGTTCCAAGCAACATTTCCTGCAATTTTGAGAAAATATAACATTTTTGGACAATTTAAAAAATCATAAGGGTTAGCCGAGCCTTTTTTTTTTAATCTCATATTTTATTCCCTGGCTGAGCAGTCAAGGTCAAATTCAAGGAATATCATCTATTGGTTCCAAGCAACATTTCCTGCAATTTTGAAAAAAATATAAAATGTTTGGACGAATTAAAAAAATTATATTAAATTTTCATGAAGAAAATTCACTTTTTTGGCCATTATTAAATTATCATAAATACGTAATCAGTTATGTCATGGTGATGTTCTACATGGTGGTGGAAGTTTGTGATGGGGCCCATGCCTGTACCTAGTTTTATAAAGATCAAGCGTTGTTTAATAGCTAATATTGCTTCATAAGTACAAAAACATACAACAAATGTTATTTTTGAATTGGCTGAACTTTGACCTTCGATTGACCCAGGAAGGAAGGGTCAGATGAAAATACCTACACAAGCAAATTGTAGTCCGTGATCTGATCCCTAATGTCTGCTAAATATGAAGACGCTGGGCCATGTGGTTTTATAGAGGGAAACATTTTACGAAATGCATTTTTTGGTCATTTTCATAACGAAAATCCACTTTTTTGCCATTTTTAAATTATTATAATTACGTAATCATTGACGTCATGGTGATGTTCTACATGGTAGTAGAAGTTTGTGATGGGGCCCATGCCTGTACCTAGTTTTATAAAGATCAAGCGTAGTTTAATAGGTAATATTGCTTCATAAGTACAACAAAATACAAACAATGTGATTTTTGAATTGGCTGAACTTTGACCTTCGATTGACCCAGAAAGGAAGGGTCAGATGAAAATGCCTACACTAAGAACATTGTAGGCTAGGATTCGATCTATATGTCTGCCAAATATGAAAACCCTGCGTCACGCGGTTTTGGCAAGGGAATCATTTTAAAATGTGCATATTTTGGTCATTTTCGGCTTTTTAGGCATTTTTAAAGTGTTATAATGACGTAACGGATGACGTCACAATGAAGCCATTCTTGGGTGCACACCTCTTATACTATGTCTTTGATGTGACCAAGTTTGGTTAAGATCAATGTTTGGGAACAACCTGAAAAAGCGCCGACAACGCCTATGCGCTTTGTCTATGGAAAAAAAAATCAGAAGAAGAAAAAAAAACTAGAGCTACGTCTGTTCTATGAACAGATCGTAGGGCTTTTTCGAATTTTTAAAACTTTTTTAAAGCATGCTTAGCTTGCAAAATTAGATGTTAGCATATAAAGTATTTAATTAAAAAAATGTTTACCTTTAATATGTTACCTTTAAAGGATTGATGACGTAATCAATGTTTTAACAACACAGACATGTTTGGTGGTCGACGCACTCTATAATCACCACTACTGGGCTAATTTTCGCAAACACTGCTTTTAAAGAGCATTTTATGACTTTTTAATTTCGCCGCTAGAGGGCGCCCATTTATGGAATGACGTAGAAACTTACATTTTTGGAAACCCTATTTACCTTAGACACTAACACTACCAACCGCATCTCGGCAGCTTTCCCCACTTTCACAAAATAGGTTCATTTAAATGCTTGGTTGTGATAAAAACAGTGACAAGGCTTATGTGCGCGAAATATGGTAGCCCGAGGATATATTAAAGCTTTTTTTTAAAGCTTTTAAAGTGCTTACATGAAGGAACCATGACCATAAATCTTATCACCTTCATATGAATACTTTGCATCAAGTGGACAAGGGGAAAAAAAGAATTCAAATGTCATTGCGTACTTTTTGTCCAAAATGAACTATTCAGGTATTTTCAAATTATTATAATCAGGGAACCTATGGCGTCATCGTGACACCACACAAAGTACAAGCCCCTACCGGTAATGCGAGGTATTCAAGACTGTACCAAGTCCAAACCATAGACTGACTTCTGTCTAAAAATCAATTGTTAAGGTATTTTCATTTTAATTGGGTAACATATGACGTCATCATAATGTCATTCAAACCTCATGATCCCTTTTCTAAGATATAGGATTGTCCCAATTTTAAGTTCATGCATTGTTCCGTTCCCCATTTAGGCCGCATTTTATAACAAATACCGGATTTTGTGGAACATCACAGGCTATAAATTCAAGAATAAATGTTTGGAGTTGTTTGAGCTCCCCATTGGTTATAAAACTAGATAAGCCTGTGTGGCACCTCACGGGCACATTAAGTTCCGTTATAACATTAGTTTTTATTTAAACCCATCGATTTACCAAATCAGTATGGACCTCGAACCCTTCTAAGGCATCAAAATTTGCCAATCGCGAGAAGCGCGACCCACAGAAAAATTCGAGCTCATACAAGAAACTTAGAGCAGTGACAATATGCAGCAGCTTTCCCCTTAAGAGAGAGGTGAACCCCGTCCCATCGGTAGAGGTTATGAGCAGACCCATGAAATTGTGGGTGCTCAAGCACATGGATTCCAAGTCTACCGCATTGTGACCTGGCCCAACGATTAGTTGCACGTCGAATATGTTCCATTGATCTTTGCGAAATGGCGCCAAAATAAAAAAGTCCTGGCAAAATGCATGACCAGACCAGTGTGGTATTGGGAAACCTATTTCGACAATATACCAGCAAGATGGCAATTCTTTGCCGAATCGAAAATAAATCGACTTGCCCCAGTCAAATCGGGGATCTGCGGTCTCTTCGCGAAGACCCACGCCTACAACCTTCAAGTAATTTTGTCACCACGAAAGAGTCGGTTGGGTCCGGCCCGCCGTTTAACTTGCAATGACAGCTAACTCCCGCAACGTATGTTGCAATTGTCGCCGGGGAGTAACACCGGATAGAAAGCCACGCAATGAACTCACCAATGCACTGGGAACTGAAGCCGCCGGCTGGCCCTCCTGACGTGGCACGTCTGCCGTTGGTGCTGATGAGGTTGTGCGAGCCCTCTTGCGTGGCCCCGGTCTGGCTACGGACTGTGCAGGTATTTGCTTGCGTCTGGGCCTACCCCGCGGCATTGTGCTTCAGAGTTCCTTTATCTGACGTGCCAAAGTTCCCAAACAAATTAAGAATGGGAGTCCAAGATCCGCTGTGCAAGTGGAACAATTCTTTGCCTAGCTCAAAAATTGTTTGTCTACCAACGAAATGTTTATTTTTGTTGAAGCAAACGTTGATGTTAATTGATTGAAGTCGTGACTGAAAATGGCTGCTGATTCATTGCGCAGTCTCGCTGCAACCCCTTGCGCTGATTGGTTGACGCAGGATCCTGGCAGGGCTCATAAAAGGGAGATGTGTTATCTCACGTCCGCAATGGCCATGCACGACCGTAAAGGCCGGGAGTTTGCACACGGCAGGCAAGCAATGCCAACACTCCCCAGGATCCCTAATTTGCATACTGCAGCAGGGCACCCCCAAAAAAGCGTTTAACACACAAGCAAATTTTCGAGCAGGTTTTTCGTGTAGTATTATAAATTTTACCAATGATGTGGTAAAATCTCAAGTTTCTATCGGGCAATGGATATACACGTGCCGTCAATCGGACAAAAAATGCGATAGGTATGAACCGGACCATTTTATAGATTTTTGCGCGGGCTGACCGAAGACTATGAATATTGTTATTACAAAGATTGCCGAGTAAAACTACAGTACACCGAGAAAAAAAGATGACCTAGCCACTATTGAACGATTAAATAACTCTATATGTCACCTTAAATCAAATTGCGTTTTAGTTTGTTAAAAATGCAACTTCAGGAAAAAATCAAATCACAACTAAGAAAGCGAGGAAAAATCAATCTTTTAAAATAGGTGCAGTTGGCACTAATCTAACATTATTTACATTATCATAAGCGGGCGGACCTTCACTGGTCCACCCGCTTTTTTCACGTGTATTGTGAATTTGAATTCAAAAGTTTTCCGATAAGATTTTGTTTCTTTAGCTAATCTTTCTGAAACTCGTTTTTCGACTTCAGTCTCGTCCATGCTCTTATTTTCTTTAGATGTATAATATTTCTTTTTCAACGCGTCTGACATTTCATGACATTTGGCCAGCTCGTTATTAATCAGAGTAAATGTTTCGTGACTAGTATTTATCGTTCATCAAACTCACCCGGATGCATCAGGTAAATTTTGGTCTGGTACAGACAGACACACGTTCAGCTTGGTAGAAAACAGATATTTTCAAGGCGGCTACGTTACTAATTACCTAGTAGACAATATTCAACAGACGAGCGTGGTAGATTACGCGTGGCAAACTTTTATACCTGAAAAATCTACCGCCCCATTTACAGACCGAGGAATATCTAGAGTCAGTACCGTCTGAACTTACGTTTACGCAATACTCGGCTCGCAAGCGCCAGCTAAAACTAACATAACTTTGACGGGGACCGGATTAGACGCTCAGCGTCAGTTGTTGGTTATCGTTGAAGACTCTTTTAACGCCCCACCAAACATACAAGATTATATCGATCGCTATCAACATTCACTATATTACGCCCGCTCCGCTTAAAATGTTGTAGTAGGTCAAGATTTATACTTGATTCCTACGGACATGCGGCTCAGAGTCGGCATTCACGACGGATACAACAACGAACTTGAAATTGCTACGAACAATATGAACGTAGGCTACGATGGAAAATTAAACGACGAGCTACCAGCAATTCAGGCTGTTGCCATACCTCAACCTCAACATCAAGCTCAACCTCAAATACAACCACAAGCTCAAATGCAACCGAGCGTAGAAGATGTGAATCATGTTATTGCTTCAGAGGTTAAAAAACAAGTTACGCAGGTACAAGAAGCAAATGCTACCCAACAGAAATTTCAACAAGAACTTGACGAAATTTTGACTTCTGGAGATCACGAAGAAGAAAAGACTTCACTGATTGTCGGGGTCTTGGCGATTTGGGGAATAACGTATTTGCTTTATAAAGTAGTAAACTAAAATTAACGCAAGTTTTTATATGACGCGAAAAAGGGATGTTACGTTGCCTAGGCGGTAGTATGCCATTAGTGACCAACCAACTCTTTGTAAAGTTGGCGGAAGTCACAAATGCCGTGAGTTTTACCGCATTCATCACGTCTACCTTGTCCAAGTCCACGGATTTCATACTAAACAACTTTTTACTCAACATTGCGTAGGCGATCGTCAGCGCGGACAACACTTCGGCGTTATAAACGGTGTTTACTATCGTATTTTGATCCATTCTTTATTTATAATTAGGTACTGTAATATTTAAATCATGTTTTTAATCTTCCATGTCCGGTAATTCCGTGTAATTTTATTTTTTTTGTCCGCGATCGTCAGCGCGGACAACACTTCGGCGTTATAAACGGTGTTTACTATCGTATTTTGATCCATTCTTTATTTATAATTAGGTACTGTAATATTTAAATCATGTTTTTAATCTTCCATGTCCGGTAATTCCGTGTAATTTTATTTTTTTTGGGGGGGGGGAGGGGGGGGGCGGGGGGCGGGGGGGGAGGGGGGGCGGGGGGGGCGGGCGGGGCGGGGGGGGGGCGGGGTGGCTGCTGTCTGACGACCTTTGGTTTAGGTTTTTCGACTTGGTTTGATATCGGCTTATTTGATAACATTTTAAATATATAGATCGACGCGCCCACACCTATTACCGCCGCCAGTACGTACCACTTGTATTTATTGTCTTCACTTTCTGTCGGCGTACTATCTGCGATTTTCATTTCGTTGACCGTCTCTCTCAACTTTACGTTGTTGTGCATGGCGAGCTTCTTGTTTAGGGTCTTTTTGTTTAGTCGCGGTGACCTTTTTGGCTTTAGGTTCCGGTTTGACTTCTTTTACGTTATTTGTTTCTTTGACTTTTGCAATTGTATGTTGTATGTTTGTATTTTGTACCTTGTTGTTGAAGGCCGAATAAATAATAATAATAATAATAATAATATAAAGCAGATAAATTATGTGCTAAGTAATGTTTCGTGCAAATAGCGCCATGAAATTGGCCCCTGGAGTTCAGAAAGTTTTTCCCTTTTCTTCAATACTTCATTGCACCATCACTGCTGTCCTCATCTTTTGCAATGTCAGTTGTCATCAAAGTCTTCATTATCTTTAAAGCCCCAACATTTTACTTCACGAGCAGGCAAGAAAAAGAAAACTAAAAGTGTTGATAGCAAGGTAACAATCACATGACATGGCATCTTTGTGGAAGAAAACTGCTAACTGAAGGTGTTTTAAGTTTGGAAAACATGTTTTTACCTTTCATGCATGTGGCTTAAATTTCTACAAGGCTCTTTATCAACATATTACTACGACTGTAATTGTGGGGAAATAAAACATGTTCCAAATTATTTAACACTTTATTAAACAGCCTTAACCTGCAAAGCATTGTTATGACAATTAAGTGATTTCTTTAGAACGTATTGTACCTGTAGGTAGGCACAACACATACAATGGAGAAATTAACTGATTGCATAATACACACAATGAGGGAATGGAATGACAAGAATGCGAGTCAAGTAGTGTAAATAAAAAGGAAATACAATTAATACTTGTACTGTAACACTTATGTAATGCTGCTGTTCCTAATTTTAAAGGTTTTCCAGTCACGTAATGTCTTGAAGTGGCTGCTGTATCACCTTCATGTCATTTGGGAATGACTTTCACCTTCGCGGGTCCATCTCCTATTAGGAATGAGTGGACATGGGTTGGCTGCTCTCTTCCAAATGCCAAATACACCTCTTCGGGAGAATAATCTAGGGAAGAAAAAAAAATCACTAATTTAAAAAAAAATTGTTGTCATTATTTAATATTCATATCTAAATTCTTCAAAATTGACGCTTAGAATACAGACGTTAAAACAATTTTAGACGTTAAAACAAGTGTTATACAATTGTAGATCACTTGATGAATACCTGGTTGGCATTTGACGCTTGCTCATACGTTTGGGTTCACCGGCAATGTCATCCTGTTTATCCTCAAGCCTCAAATGTAGGTACAGGTTGGGACAATATGTGCTGCATCTGAAGTCTTCGCTCCTTGACAGTTTTGATCCAATCACTTTTCAGGTAAGTGAAATCTTCACTTCCCGACCCCTAATGCACCTGGTGGTTGGTGCCTTGTCCCCATCACTGTTGAACTGAAAAATGAATAACAAGTTAACATTAATAATAAATGGCACTGAGGGTTGAGAAGTTGATCAGAATGTTTTTCTTTTTTGAAATGACTCATCAAGCACCGGTAAGTGCAAATTTGATGGAGATACCCACATTTTTGAGTGAGAAAATTTTTTTTTTTTTAGTCTCATATGTTTTTTGCAAAAGGTCGTAAGACATGATGAACGGTATAATACCGTACACATTCGCCACTAATTCTTCCTAATAAAAGTAATAATGTCATGATCATAAATGCCCCAGAAAGTGTAAAATTTGGTTAGGAAACACGATAAGAAAATATCAAGTTTTTCTTTGAAAACACTTAGGATTTTTTTTCATGCTCCATAGACTAAGTGCATGGAGTTTCAACTTGCGAACGTGCATGATAGTTTTTCCATGATCAACCACCAATTCTCTCCGAATTTTTCGACCGTGACAGATCGAGATGTCTTAAAACAGGACGACTGTCGCTGTTACTTGTTCACTGTATACCGTGTACACTGCGCTGGTGCCTGGAGTGTGTTTTTCAGTTGTGAATTTATGCCACTTAAACCTATACGTATTAGCAAACACGGACCACTAGCAACATAAAGCTTACTATACTATTTTTACCTTCATTACTTACTTTTTTTACGAGTAATTTGTTACACATATACACAGCAGTCTTTCGCGATCCATCGATGAAAATCATGATTGTTGCTGGCCGTCCGGCGCCGCGCCATACACGAAAAGGACTTTTCAGTCTGGCTCTCTGACATGAGGTTAAAATGCAGTAGGCTATATTTAGATTTCACAGGCCTGGATCCAAGACTTAAGGGCCAATCATCAGAGCGGTCGATTTTATAGCAGGAAATGCACAAGAAAAATAAACACATCAACGATTTAAATTTTGAAACTAGAAGAATTTATTCTACTACAGCATAATGTTAAAACATTTTAAATGTTATGAGCTACAATTCTGATGGTTGCATAATGTATACATTGACAATGTGCTTCAATTTTCATAAACCACGCACCCCACAAATAATGGTATGTCTGTCGCGAAGTAACAATCGGTTTCCTGTTTAATGGCGACAAACTCGTTGTGATTCCGGGGAAAACAAAGTAGTTCCAGCGTCAAAAACCGACAAAAACGCGAAAAGGACCCTCAGAATTTCTTTTTAACATCGATTTCTACTTTCAACAATAACTAAGGACTCAACTTGTTTAGGTCTGGTTAAGTATTAAAGTCCTACACGGACGACGAAATTCCGACTGACCTATTGGCTGCCTGTGACAACATAAAGCAAGGTTAAGCAACGGAGGTAAGTGCAACCAATTCTCTTTTCTTGCTCTGTTTGCCGGTTATTACTCGAGCCACGTGGGTCATGAAAAATGCCCACCAAAATAGTGGATGGAAGCCGTGACGTCACCGGAAAGCAATCAATTAACACATTTTTATAAAGCAAACAAATTTTTGATTAAGCAAATTTTTCTGCTAAACATCTTTATGAAATTGGCCCCAGGCATGCACAGACTGCCCTATTATTTCCCTGTGTTGTTCCCCCTGATTCCATTTTATGGGGTTGATACACCAACAGTTTTACCGGCCCTATAGACTGCCGAAGTGTGACGTGCATTGCCATGGCGATTGGATCTAAACTATCATGGCCGTCGGGAAAAGTACCGTTGGAAAACCACTGGGACACGGTTGAATGATTTTTAGTTCAGATCCAATTGCCTAGGCAACCAACAAAAGGTGACGTATTCACTTCGGCAGTCTATTGCCACGTTTTTTCTCTCCACTAAGTGGTTGGCTGCCTGTGACAGAAAAGGCATCGTCCAGTGTCTAAAATTAAAAAGATTAAAACAGATGAAGATAGATCACCTTCATATATAAGCATATCGCTTTACAGTCGAATTGTTTTCTTTTTCTTTCAATTTAATCAACTGAGATCTACGTGGAAATTTATTAATAGTGATTGTATTTTACCGCAAGGAACAGTTGTATTAAATTGTATTAAATTTGCCAAATCGATGCCATTATGGGTGAATGGGGTGATTAGTGTAGTACCTATTTCGTAAAATGAGTTATGCTCTTGTAAAGACGGTTCTGTTGTATTGACGTGACGTGCTCGAGTGAAGTTGTATGCGCTACTTTTCATGGGTCATTTGCGAGCACTGAGCCTGTATTAATAATGCCGATTTTCTGCAATCGTTTGTTTCGATTAACGGGCTGGCTCTTTTGCCAGTACAATCAGGCTAAAGTCGGACTAAGTCATAGGAAAACTGCCACAAGCGCCGTTGTTTCCATAATGTGATTGATAATATGTAGGATAAAGACCAACCAAATTCTTATGTATGTATGTATACCGCTCGTTCAATGGCAGACTACCACCGTATCTATCAGAGTTAATACAATTACATCATACAAACCGGGACTCCATGCGATCAAACAACAAACTTCTTCTCAAGAAAGCCCGGTCTAGGAGATCCTGGGGCGACAGGACATTTGCATCAGCAGTCGCAACATTATGAAACAAGATACCGGAACACATCAAACTCTCAACATCTATGGCCTCCTTTAAATCATCACTTAAAACATATTTTATGAAATTATATTAATTTAATATTTTAGTACCTTGGTTGTGATATTTACATGTATTTTTCATACTTGTGTGTTGCTGCGCCCTGAACATCTTTTTGATGGATACCGGCGCATTACAAATATTCATTATTATTATTATTATAAGTCAGGTCAGTACTTCATCTACATCTACGTTTCGAGAAAACAATGAAAAAATGGCCTACAGATTAAATGGTTAAAAATTATTAATAATTATTAGGTAATAGCCTCCTCTTATTGTCTGTACAAGTTATAAATAATATATGTATTGGAGAGGTTATAATGTACAATAGGTATCCATACAGCATTCTGCGTATAATAAGAGGTCTCAATTCCCTGTTATTCGTTGTTTACTTTCCTGATATTACGAGGTCCCTGTTATAATGAGGTAATCTAAAATATCACAAGGACCTCTTATTTTCGAGGTTCGATCAATTTGCCCATATATCTCTCAGTATTTTTTTATGATGGGTAGTCGGGTCAGTAGTTAACTATTTGGAACCATTGCCTTGGGTATGGTCGCCCTATAGTCACTGATAGCTGACGTCTAACCATGAGTTGTTGGTGTGTTCAACTGGAGGCTATTCCTGCGAATCCTGCCTATAGACCATTGGCACCAGCAGCCATGCAGGGGGAACTAGGTTTTCTCATTTAAGATGAGATGTCCAGATCCCATTTTGAACCCCCATTTTTCCCATGGGTGTTAAGATTTCGATATCATGTATCATTTATCATATTTTTCTTCTGGTCAAGGTTTCCTTGTGTGTTTTCCTGTGGCCCTACAAATGTTTGGGACTCCTATAGAAGAACGTACATGCAAACAAAGTGTGACATGGTCTAAGGTGTATATTTCACCAGTTCATTATATTCGGCTTTGAATCTACAGATGTGTGTCCAGCTCCTTTGAGTCCAACTGACTGGAAACCGTCGGCCTCTGGGTACCAGACGAACCATTTGAAGTGGACTTGGGCGGTGCACGATAAGCCGCCATCTTCTTGCGCCACAGCGCCCTAATGCGTTGGTTCAGGCAGAATGCCACGAAGATGAAGACCCCCTGCAGCGTGTTGACGATTCCGCTGATGTAAAAAAGGATAACGTGATCAACAGCCTCGGCCACAAACGGAAGGATCCACGTCAAGCCGAATAAGGCTGAGAGCTGATAAGGAAAGAAAGAAACTAGTTATGGTGTGTCACCTGAAAGGAAAAGGTACGGAGAAGCCCCGTGTTTATCTTTAGGATAAACACAAGACCTTTTTTTTTTTTAAAGCTCGAAAGTTGGGGGGTGCGCCTTATGAAGCACTTTTGTAGTTAAAGGTGGATATTAATTAATGCTCTTTTCGTTGGAGCTGTTTTGAGCCGTGGATGTACAAAATAGACTGCCTGTTCTCATTAAATTAGTTGGTGTTGTCATGTTTCACCGGTTCTTTTCATCTTTAATGGACAACACGTGTGTCATTCAATCATCTTTAACCGAGACGAAAAAAAGTTTTCGGTTCCAAGGATTAGACCTACAACTTGCGATGTTGTGTATTTAATTGCAAAGAAGATGTCCGTTGGAGTTTGTTACCTTAGCATATATCTTGATTTCGTCTAGCCTTTGCTGAAATTTGCCTCTCTCGTGCAATAACCCGCTGTCTCGCTTGGCCTTGCGGACGCTACAAACCACAAACACGAAGGAAATCGTGTTGATTATTAGGGCCATTGCAACTGGAACGCCGAAGACAACTAGTCGCGTTACTGGCAGCGTTATCCAACATGGCGTCGAACTGTCGTAGATGGGTTGTACAGACGTGCAGTTGCAAAGTGTCAGCACGAGACATGTGGTGGCGAATATTAAAGCGCCGCCCCAGACAAGTGTTATGGTGGCCAGCATCAGACGGTTACCGGGTCGCTTTCGGTTGGGCAAAACGGTTCTCCGTGCGAAGGTCTTGGATGCGCCTAATGACAGAACAGTCATCCAAACGAAAGCTGATATCCAGGCTAAATGTGAGATGGATGCGGATACCACACAGAGAGATCCGGTAAACTCCAAAAGTGGCGCCAACACGAATAAAAGGATCGCGATAAAGAACGCCACCACGAGGTTCAAGATATGCATGCCGACTGTGTTCCTGAGCTCGGCAAACGTGCAGTAGGTGATAAAGGTTGCCACTAGCGCCACTAACGACAGGCAGCTACAGATGAGAGTGATTATACCGAGTGCTTGTGAAGATCTGTCCGTCCAATCCGTGGGAATACATACCACCGCCGTGCCGTCGGGTAAAATGACAAACTCGTCGGGTCCAAATTCATACCCTCTTGATAGGTGCGTGATGAACGGAAGCAGACTCATCCTAACGTACTCGTCCGGTTTCAAAAGAACTGGTGTGCAGTTCAGTGCAAGAACGTTTAAACAGGCGCCAGGAAGCGTAACAGGCTTGTGATACGATGAGCTATTCGTCCACTCTAGGGTCTTGAATATCAAAAAGTCTAGGGTCGAATTTGTTGTCGAATTTGCAGCTCCCTGTGATTGAAATACATCTCTTGCCAACACGGTGGCATTTGAGCACGATTCTAACTCTAAAAACAGCGATGCCCCTTCTTGGGCGTAAATCCCAATATTAGTGATATTGCAAGACGCTAAGGTGGCGTGTAGCTGTTCCGGGATTCCAAGCATGATTTCCTCATCGTTCTTGGAGAGATCCAGTCTTTTAAAAATGATGGAAAGGGTGAACTTCTCGTCCGCTACAGACCTTCCGGTGGTGTAGTTAGTGGGGAGTGCTTGCCAGTACAAGGCATCTTGATCAAGCCTGTTGCTGAGGGTTGATGTACAATCATCACTCAGCAACGAAAACCACGGGAAATCAAAAACAGGGAGCTGACGACATTCCCTGTCCTGGTTAGCATTCCCAGACACGCAATAAACAAGGCGGCATCTCTCCAGGAAAGGATCGTAGAGCTCGCCTGGTCGGCATTTGGTACCGCTACCTCCACCCCAGCCAAAATCAAAGAGGACTTCTATTCCAGGAAATATTTTGGGGCCACAGACGGCATAGCAGTCTCCCCAGTTGTCATCACCGCTGCATGTCACTTTGCACACTTTGTCCTCTTTTCTGCAAACAGCCGTCGGAGGCACCACCTGCCCGTTGCACATAGCACAGTGAGGGTTGTGGTAAAGGACTCCATCAATGTATAAAGGCGCAAAATAGTCCTCACATGCTTCCTCAAGCGATCTATCCAGGGATTTGTTGCATGTACGGACCGTGTAAACTGGACAGTTTCGTGGAGTGGCTACGGAATCCGGGGGAAGATACGAATACCTCCCGGTCAGCGTCCCTTTCACGGTTTGATTCAATCCGTGTAAGACAGGCTCCACATTGTCTCCGAAGTACTCGATTTCCACCATCCACCTCAGTAAATTTTCAATCTTGGCACCGTGGCAGATGGCGCAGAATACATTTTTGAAAACCACGGCTCCATCCCCGCGGACAGGCACGGAACCGATGACGTCAGCAACATCAGCCGTTCGTTCGCAGCCGCTCCTAGTGACTGCATCCTGCCAGTCATCCGGGCATAGACCGACCAAGGCGTAGCCAGTCGTCTCGTAGCTGTCTGAGTACTTGTTGATTGGAACCCAGACGCATGCGTAGTACCGAATGTCGACTCCTTTGATCTGCACTTCGTTCAAGTCCGAGACGGGCTTGCAGTTGTCTAGATAGTCATAGCAGCAGTCTTTAAAGTAGGAGCAAGCGTCGTCACATTTGCACGTTTGATGCACAAATTCCCTCAGCTCATTATGTGGTCCTTGGTCGCAGGCGTAACCGCAGTAGTTAATTTTTCCACACAAGACGGCAGGAATTTCAAATCTTTCCGTCTCTAATGGGAAAAAGACATTCCATCATTAAGTATAATGGGTTTACGATGGCACCATGGCCTTTTTCCAAATCTCGACTTGGGCTCAGGCTCAGGCTCCGGCTCCATGTGGTTTACATGGAAACGGAGCTTGAGCCTGAGCCCAAGTCGAGATTTGGAAAAAGGCCCTTGTATTGAATCTATCTATTTTGGAGAGGTGTGGCTCTGTGAAAAGGTATATACCATCACTTGAAAGGTATATCGATTATATTATTTACTTGAAAAAAAAAATCATATTTTGAACCACACTCTGTTCGCTAGAGGACCAATGCCTAATGAATGCATGACAAAGGATGCGAAACTCAGGTCAATGTAGTCGTTCTACATTTGACGTTCATTACTTGACAGATCTTCATTTATTTATAAATTCCTGTTCTAAAAGTGTATACATAGATGTGCCAATAAATAGCATACCTGCCATGCACTCAACGTAGGGGAATTTTTTGCACGTCACTCCAACGTCAGCCGCCAACGCACACTTGGACAATAAGCTTTCCTGTCCAAAGCATCCTACTGCCGTGGTGAACGTCGTGTTCGGTGCGTTGGACACGTTCTTTGTCGGAACAAGCTTTTCAACTCTCACATCAGCTACAAATCCGAGATGCCGACAGGCAACCGACGTCTCTCGGTAATCCCAGTAGTTGCCGCATACGGCGCCCCACTGGTCTGTTGGCCGCAGTCGAGCTTGTAAGACGCCCGACCCAACGTGTTCGGATTCTACCAATCTTAACTCCACACCACCATCATCTGGGAATGACAGACAAAGCAAAATCGTGAAAGCTTGTACCCACCTCCCACCGCCGACGTCCCATTGTTCCTCTTTTGTTTGGACACGATTCCAAATCGCGGACCCCCTTGGCAATCGCGGACCCTGATATGGCGCATGATGTCTACATGCAAAAATAAAACTAAACTAGAACACAGATTTCTACCTATAAATGCTTCTGTAAATGTATACCCAACCGGCACATTAAAGGTTAGAAATACGAAGAGAAATAGGTAACACAAATCAATAGTAATTGCCCTTTTATGTACATGTACCCAGAGATTGTACAACTGTTTCGACAACGTGTATTATGTTCTTGATGATCACATTTGGAGCTTTATAACAACGATATTGATATTTGGGAGCTCTTTACTGAGTTGTTTCCAACACGGTCACAACCACTGGTGGTGGATTCTTCAGGAAATCAAGGTGAATGACAGAGATGTACTGACATCATTTTTAGTTCTTACCTGCGTCCATGCATCTGACACCAGCCCACCTTTCGCAAAGTATTGAATATGACCTCCGCTTTTGGCACTCCAGCAAAGAGTTCTCGTTCCCCTCACAGAACCCGAAATACGGGAAACGCTCTATCCAAGTTGAATATGCAAGGGACCCGGGCACTACGTAATACGTTGCGTTTGCCTCCCGAAATCCAAGATGGCGGCACGCTAATTGGTGCGCATGCGTGGACCTAGTCCAATAATCATCGCCGCAGACGCCCCTCCACTGACCGCTGTTATGGCAACGAGCCTGGAGAAGTCCCGTATTCTCAGAAATACCATTTTGCAAGCGGAACTGAACACCTGGAATGGTAAAAAGAAGTGTTATCTCAAATTTTACCGGAGGAACATTTCTAATAAATGGAAGTTTAGAGTAATGTTGTTGTGTCTGTACTGCCACAAGAACGTAAACACCAACTGTCGGTGGCAAGGTTCTGTATGGCAGAGGCCCCTCTCCCCACTTTACCTGAACCACACCCAATCCACAGTACTCGATCATCTGCGCAAGGTGGACTGCTAGACGTATCCTCAGACACTCCACAAACCGCATCAGTGCCGACAGAGCCCGTGCAGTACATGCTGACGCGTTTTCGCGGTGAACCAAAGACATCGCCCGGCAAAATGGAGTCGAGGGGTCCAGCTTCATATGCACCGCAGAAGTTGTCGAAACCTAAGGTTTTGCAGAGGCTGGTGCCAATCACAGAATGAAGGTCCACAGGGCGAAGGCAGGGGGTGTTCCAGGATTCATTCGCCGTGGTGCGATACTGCAGGACGCCTTCTCCAGTGTGAGGTCCTTCTAACAACCTGAAGGTGATTTCGCCCTCTGTTGATAGAAATGTGGGAAGGTGTATTCGGTAATTACCATCGAAACAATAACGGGCCTTACAACAAAAATCACACGTCATTTCGCTACGAGAGCTCGTACGCAAACTAACACTTGAAGAAATAGGACGTCCAAACATCTTACCATTTGGAGCCGGACCCGTGTCGGGCGGAGCATTAGCACACACAACACCAACATCCTCGGCATGGGTGCAGTCATGCTTGCCCCAGCCCCTGTGACGGCAATCTGTCAGCATTATTTCGTATCCAAAGCAATCTACAGCGTCCAGGAAAATCGACCTGGAGCCACGACCGAATTTGGTGTGCGCAGAGACGACGTAGCTGTAGCCGAGTTGGCGGCAGACTACGGTGGCGGCTTGAAGATCCCAGTGGTCATCGCAAATCGTGCCCCACTGATCGGGAAGATACACCTCCACGCGCCCCTCCATGGGCGAACTGCCATCCACTAACCGAACAGTGCCAACTGGGGAACAAGTGGTAAAAACAAGACTATTGCTTCTGTTATCTCGCCCCTGGCCAAGCACAGCCGATTATGCGAGTAGGTCTTAATTAAGTCCAGGTAACCTGTGAAATGTGTCCCTACCTTCATAGAGCGATTCATCGACACTGCGAAGAGCATCGAAGCACACCACGCTGGCACGCTTTCTAAGACCGCAGTCTTGGACACCCCACCCGGAGTGAGAACATTCGGCAAGGTTCATCTCACCCCCGTTGCACTGAACGTTGTCTAGGAAGGTATCCAGTGTGCTGAGCGTCACAAAGGCCGATATGGCATAACGGTACCCGAGTTGACGGCAGACGACTGTGGCGGCTCGTAGGTCCCAACCACCATCACAGATGCTTCCCCAAGACCCATCACCTAAGCTGACTTCCACAAGTCCCGCAGAAGGTGAGACACGATTTGTAAGACGAACATCTGTAAGCAAATACACATATTCCAAATATAAAATAATATAATGAAGCCGAATCTCTATTGTTCTCCCAGTTGAATTTTTATAAAGAGACAATCTCTTTGTTATTTAAGGTTTGTATTACCCTTATACCCGGCGTGCCTTGACTAGCACACTTCGCCGAGACACTACGAGAAACATTCATACCGTGCTCGGGTAGGAATCGAACCCACGACCTCCTGCAACTGCGCGATGTCGAATGGCTGGTTTGAATAGCTGCTTCGAGAATTGTGCACATTTGAGACTGTTTTTCAGCTCATACGTGGCAAGACGGTCCACAGCCGGGTCTTTGGGTATACGGGCAACGATAAACTGCAGTTACAAGTACATGTACTACTACCCGGCCGATCCGGTTAAAGCCTACTGTTTTTGAAATTAATGAAAGGTTTGAGGTTACCAAACGACATTCGCCTGCCATCACTCGTTGAATTTGAGCAAACAACAGCGGGGCTGTCCCTGCGGCCACAGCTGGCATGTCCTCGTTCTTGCCTCAGGCAGTCCACCAACCGACGCTCGCCTCCTTGACAATGGAAGTCCCCCAGTAGTGTCGGCAGCAAATCCCCTCCGAACCTCCCAGAATCTGAGGCAGGCTCCCCGGAGTTGAAGCCCAGCTGTCGGCACGCAGTAGCCGCATCCTGTATGGTCCATTCATCGTCGCATACCACGCCCCACTGGTCGGGGAGATAGATTTCGATACGCCCCTCGAATGGGGAGTCACCACCCGTAAGACGAATACTTCCAGCTTGAAGAAAATAGAAGGTTGGTTTAGATGATGTTGGGTCTGACTCCTTCAGAAAACCTACAAGTATACTTCATTGTTGGCATGTATCCTCGAAATAACTTCTCATTTAGTAGGAGCAAAGGCAACTTGGTTGTCTCGATATGCGGACTAGTTCATCCTCCCAGCTCTATACTCTCTTGTTTCAGTGTAAAAGAGTGATTTCTTTGTACTTTTGTTAACCCTTACCTTGATAGGCATGTAGACCTTGTACAGGGCGACTTGCATTCAAACAAAAGCAGCTACTACAGGCATAGGATTCAGAAGGAAGGGCTTGCATGCATTTTGAAATGACTGCCCTACACATACAGTTTGTTTTTAAAAAAATACATTTCTGATCACGTTATGCCAAACCTATTGGTTCAATCCAATGAGTTCGTAAAAAGCATGTTTTGGTCACGGTCGTTGAAACAGGGGCATATAATATCCGTGACTTACCAGGTAACACAACCTCGTCAGGATCTCTAGGAACCGAAGAGCACACCACCCCGGCGTCCTGGCTGTGGGAGCATTGCGAGTAGCCCCAACCCGAGAACGAACACTCTCTCAGGTTAGCCTCGTCCCCATTACACTCTACGGCGCCCATCAGGACGTCCCCACTTCCCTCGCTGAATTTGGCGGCAAAGGAAACAGCGTAGCGGTAGCCGAGGTAGCGGCATACCACGGTGGCAGATTGAAGGTCCCATAGATAGTCACAGACGGTCCCCCAGATTCCGTCAAACATACTGACCTCCACGCGACCTTCCGATGCTGAAAGCCCATCAGCACCTGATAGACGCACGTCTGGTTTTGTTTTCAAAAAGAAGAGGATAAATTAAAGAACACGTTAAATGCATCAATACCACATATACATTGCTTAAAGCCCAAAGATGGTTATAGGTGGGTGGTGCCATTGGCAGCCGACGACCAGAGGCACTGGTTAACCCCTTACTCTTCACGATATATTTTGAGATGTTGTGTTCTTGTATACCGCACATGTCTACCTACAGGGTACCTCTGGCGTTTTTGTCATTATTACTGCTGCCATCAGGAATTCACCAGAACCATTTCGCTTCGACTAGGTGGCTACCTTGCCAAGGCGCACAACCCATATAAGCAATTAGATTGTGGTATTCCCTCTAACGGCTCCCCAAATATCGTTTGGGTTGACGAGGCAAATGATATTAAGTGTCTTTCCTACGGGCACAAACACGTTGGCACAAGTGAGGCTGGAACCCATGACCCTCGATCACGAGCACGGATGTGTACCTAATAGACGGCACTTCGGGAGTTCTTCCATAATAACAACTCACCAATACGGCCTGGGGGTTCCACACGGTCAGAACACACCACACCGACATCGTTCACGTGACTGCAATCATGTTTCCCCCAGCCTCGGTGCTGGCAGTCCGACAAACGGGCTTCCTCTCCCGAACAGCTCACATCATCCAGGAGTATCGGTCCGAAGCCCGGTCCGAACGCGGTTTGGACAGAGAGGGCCGATCTGTAGCCGAGTTGTCGGCAGACGATGGTCGCCTCAGCAATACCCCAGTTATGGCTACATACGGTGCCCCACTGGTCTGGCAAGTAGACCTCCAGACGGCCCGAAGAAGGAGAGTTGCCTCCTACCAAGCGAACACTGCTAACTAAAACGGAGCAAAATGAGGTAGAATTTAGACTAACTTTAGTACAAGGCTGATAAATGTAACATTTTATCGGTTAGGAACGTGAAGGAACACCTTTTGTGGCAAGGATGACTGCACCAGCTTCTGTAAGAGCTGCTGAAACAGGGTGCGGCACTCTGGTTAAAGTGCCTTCTTCAGCTCCTGCCCCAGAGTTGTTTTTGAAACGCGTGGCTCGAGAGGTCCGCTCATCCCACACCATAGGTTTGATCAGGTTGACAACCCAACAAAAATGGGGTTAATGGATTCTCCCAGAAACGGGAAATGTCACGTTTCATTACTGTTTGACGTCTGCTTGGACCTATATGAAATTACTGAAGCGAAACAGTCTTGAAACTTGAAAGCGATACCAAAGTGATTGTTCGATCAGTGTAATGTTATCCACAAGTTCACCATTTTCAACCTTTTGAATTATGAATTAACAATTTGTATTTTAAATGTTGCAATGTCATTCATAATTATGAAAACCCATCAAGTATGCGTGTGGATTTTTCGTGGATCTGTAAGACCACAGTTGAAAGAAATCAGAAATACATTTCCAAAATTGGGTTAGAATCCCCGGTATTTGAGGTGGTATGTAGTTTTAATGCATACGTGCTGCTTACGAGGAAATGGTCGGTCCTCATCTTGACGAAGCGATTCGGAGCAAACTGCTCCTGCATCCTCTGCGTGAACGCAGTTGTGTATGCCCCACCCGGGGTATGGGCAGTCGGCGAGTGTCAACTCGTCCCCTATACAGTCTACGTCATCCATGTTGATAATCCCCTCGCCTTCACCGAACACTGCCAGGGCCGAGATGGCATAGCGGTAGCCGAGTTGACGGCAGACGACAGTGGCGTCAGCTAGGTCCCAATGATCATCACACACGGTCCCCCAGGAACCGTCTTCCATTCGTACCTCGACTCGACCCTCTGAGGGAGTCTGGCCGTCAGAAAGTCGGACCCAGATACTCTCTGAAACACGAAGTGAGAAAGATCACATTCGATAGAAATATGGACAAATGGGTCGGAGGGGGAATATGGAAGCAGGGGACAAAACAACCTGGCTCCACCGGGATTCTAACAGCAGAACTTATGCTTAATGCACAGACGCCCTACAAATAAGCTATATTGTTGCAGCTGTTCTTCACCAATTTGGGTTGGTTATTACGCGAGCTGACAACGATTGATCATGTCATCAACTCGTGTAAGGTTTCATGCTTGACAGACTATAATAATGAGGAGAAAGATTCGACAATATACGACCTTCTAGGTTGATAGATGCTTTTGTCACCTAAAGATTGGAATCCAACAACTCTCTGCGTTTCGGCTTACTTGACAAAGACACTGTTAAAAGTGCCGACTTGTTCTTCGTGTCTCTCGATGGCTCTATGTTGTCTCTCTGATCATGTCCAGTTTTACATTTGAAAAAAATATTCTTAGTCTCACCATGGCCTTACCAAAGAAAGAAGAGTAGTAACTAAAACTGAGAGTGTTTCCATGACCAAAAAAAGCGAATTCAGTTGGCAATTTCGCCCAGACAAATAGGTACCATTTTAGGGCGGTCGGGTTGGCGTAGTGGTTCTTTCCTCGCCTTTCACCTCTAGCGTCCCGGGTTCGGATTGGGTTTGCAGTCCCTACTTGACCGCGTGCACCCCCGCCCCCCCCCCCCCCCCCGGATTTATCTTGGGGTTTTCCTCCCACTTCTAAAACTGCAGCTCATTCTTCGCCATTTCAAGTTGATAATGAAGTATATAGTTAAAGCTAAAACCGTATAGAGTTGATGTCATACGCCTATTGGGCATACTGCCGAACATGCCAGAAAAATCAACAACGGTACGCGGTATACCATTTTACACGTGGAAAATCATGTGGTGTAACTGGTACGTGTTTGTTACCATTGCTATCAGTAATATTAGTCGTTTTTTTGTCAACTCATGAACTAAAATTTCGGGTAACTGCAAATGATGTTATTGGGTCTTTAAAACGATGGTATACTACTACATGGTTTGTCCATTCCAGGCCTTAGTTTAAAAGAATAATACATTCTTGGAAATTCTCGACTGACCCTGAGCGGGGTCGGTTTGCCCTACATTTGACATTTAAAAAATTGTTTGATTACAAGTGCTTTCACGAACAAACGGAGTTACCACGCGCATTGTTCCCATTGTTAAACGCGATTCGCCAAAAATTACTTTGTCACGATCCAAAGCTGTAGGGCCTACGTCGGTTTTCATGGTCGATCGCCCTTGAAAAGCAGATCGCCCTTGGAAAATAAATGTAGGCCTAAATAAAACGAAAAAGGATTTGTCTGTAGTTATAATACCGATATGATAATGGTAAACCGTTTACGTTGATGCACACACCCATGCACACAGTAACCTTTTCACACCGATAGTGCACATTTTTATCCGCATATCTTTGAATTGTGCTCTGCGTTCGGATTGTGTTTTCAGCTGATTTGTAAATGTTAAATAAAATCGAAAAAAATATTATAATTCAGCTTTTTTTAAAGGTTGTGACCAGCTTCTAGTTCTGACTAGAAACTATAAAAACACCAAAGTGGGTAACAGAAAATAATAATTAAAAAAAAAATAGTTTATTAATTTATTACAAATAATGTAAAAAAACAAATTTAAGGTGTTTTGGCTTACCCGTTGGAGTAGACAACGCAAAAACTATATAAACTTTGAGGCACACAAGCGGGAGAGACACCCATCGGTCACCCGTGCCGTCCCGGTACATTCTGCCACGGTCGCTGGTGATACGTTCCTCCCTGGAGTTTTTACGAAACACGAATATCGACTGATTGAAGAAACAATTTGCACTGTAGTTCTCACCTATATAATTCCATATACAGCACAGATGGTTCTAGCCACATGCGAAAGTATGTTTTGGGCTAAGGACGGAAAGTGAAATCCTTATTTACTCCGGGAAAAATATTTTTCCAGTATAAACAGGAGTTGTCAAAAAAATCTGCTTTCTGAACTTTATACATTGCCACGGCGTTGCATTGAAGATGACACGGTTGTTGCTAAAACGTCCGAGTCTGCGCGGAAAATGTTTTGAAGTGAACGGCTACGCGAGTGAACAATGAATGCATATAGCGGTGGTTGAGTGAGCATTATAGAAAACAACGGATACCTGGTGCATGTTGTCGTTGGTAACTGGCTCTAAACATTGAGGTGTTGGCTGAAGCGTCAATTGTAAAAGCGCAGGAACACCATCGATCGATATATAATCACTGGATGCAGCAACAACGTCTAAAATCGACATATGCAGCACGATATGTGGCAAACGGATCGCCCCCTACCATTGTTCCCCTATTGTGTCTCGAATTCAAGTAGGGGGGGTGGGGGGGGGGGGGGATTTCAAAAATGTGATGTGGGCACGCTCTATCTTTTAAAGGGCTTCTTTCCGAAAATGATATAAAATTGACGACGACGACGACAACAACATTTTGAAAACAGAAAATCTTTCGCTTAGTTATTTGTGCCTTGAAGAAAAGAAAAACATTAATGAATTAATAAAAAAATAAAACATTAAAAAATAATAATAAATAAAAAATAAAATTACAATAAATTTAGTTCGTTCACCTAATTATATGGCCCCACTCACTATAAAAGCTTCCTGAATTGTAATTTATTAACGGCATTATATTTCGCATCAACCCGTAATTGTTCCTAGTATTACAAAAAAATGAAGTGATGCATGGTGTCCATTACGTCCGTTGCACTATACGACACGAAGAACCTTGCAATAAACCGTGAAATTCAGCGGGTATACTTGTTTTTCTTTGTGTAAGTATAATCAATCTATAGCTAAAAATGCGGGTATTAATCGCTATAGTTTTAGTATGAAATTACATCTTGTTTTTCATTTTAAATTAATTATCCCAGTATGTAGGTCATTCCATGAAGTTGCGATACATGCATCTGTTACGTCCGAGTCAATGTTTACCCTCGCTAGATTTTTGCACTTATTAATCCCATATAAGTGTAGGTACTCAGAAATTCCAAAATTCCAATTCTGGCGCCGGTTTTACAACTAAACTTCAAGTCTACTTTAACATACATCTACATGTGATAACATTATCTACACTGATAGACTTGTCCAGGTCTGACTTCCCGTGTTTTAGTCTGTGGTGCGGTGCGTGCAGCGCGCCCTTTGGACTGGTAGCCTGTCAAATCTTCTGTCTTGGAAGACTTTCCGAGACAGAGAAAACAGAAGAAAACAGATTGGACAGGCCACCGATCCGGAGGGCGCACTGTGCGGGAGGTCAGACTTGGGCAAGTCTACGCCTTATTATCGGCGGACCGCTAATAAGTCGAAATATTGACAGTAATTGTTCGATAACTAAACCATTGGTCGATTTTTGTTCGTTGATGTCTCATCTAAGAGCGAATACCTTTTATGTTTCTAAAAAAATATCAATTTAATAACTTTGTTTTCTCCAAGTGCCACACTCAAAGCACACGGACTGTATATCCTTAACCACTCGCCTAAAACGTCCGATTTTACCCAGCAGTTTTAGGTTGACTATCGCCAACCTAAAACTCTCTGACTTTATAGACCGTATACACTGAATGTGACCCGTTTCACGGTAATTTGCAATGACACAAATGCAGAAAGATTGATTATATAAAATATATTTCAACCTTTTCTCGTTTTGATTTGGTACTGAAAGTGTCTGTCAGTCTCTAAAAGGTTGTTCTGCTGTTAATTTGATTTGTAGGAAGTGCATTTCAGATTGCATGAAATAAATTATGTATGATTGATTACAATTGTCTGTTTTGATATTTCTTTTCTAGCCTGTCAGACCATTAGTCATAATTGAAGGCACGCTCATGACGGGGCACTAATGGATATCAGCGTGTTTGCACTCGGCTATTCTTGGGTTTCACTTTCTTGACAACCGGTTGCTATCCGCCATTACTGTGTCCATACGATGGCACGCCAAAGCGAAGATATTTTATTTATTTTTTAAAATTGCGAAAATTTGCGCAAGAAAAAAAAGGTTGGCATGACTTTTAAATGTTGATAGACTGTTTGAAACCGGCATACCGTGCTTTTGTTGGCAAGTTTTTAAAAATGTTGAGACTTGTTTTTCAACCTACTTAATTTTGCAGTCGATTACACCGACTTATTCCAGTTCACGGTCGGGCGATATTGCTTCCGTAAGGTTTCCATCAACCGAGCGAGAATTTACGTCTTTCAACTCATGCAAATGCCCGCACAATTTACCTCGTAAACATTCATTATTTTGTAAGCTATTAACAATTTATAACGGTAATTGAAATGACTACTGGATGGCATATAAAACGCTTAAAGGGCCCATGATTAGGGATTTTTATCAATGAAATCTATGCAATGAAACTACTCTACTCGGCTACAGTCATAACAATCCTATTTGGAGCTTGTTTAGGGGGTTAAAACAAAGGTTTTTAGCTTTTATGCTAATGTGAATATGCCTCCGTGACCAAGGTTGTGATGTCACAAGAGGCAAACACAGGATAATCACATTCAACTGTGCACAGACGATTCCACTTTTTTTCTCAAACTTTTGTAATCCATGGCTGTTAGTTTTACATGTTGCCTGATGTATAAGCCATTACAAAACTGGGGGTAGAAACTGCAGCAATTTGCCATAACTCCAACTCGAAGTTTTATGTGTTTTCTTTACTTTTCCCCCGTGTCTTCCTGAAGTGATGTACTCTAAACAGCACCCTCTTCCTGTGATTTACTGCAATGAAATCTTCAAAGTTGAAAAAAGCTACTTTTTATTTATTTTTACATATGAACAATAGTAATGTCTTGCTAAACAAGTAATCCATCATAAACAGCCAAGACCAGGCACGTAAAGTTGTTTAGCATGTCCATAGACCTTTAAGGATTGAAACAAAAGCACTACACGTAGAACACTTTCTTGACAAATTTCAAATTAGCATGCACTGACAGCCTCGTTTCAGATGCTGAGCCATTGTATTAGCTCGCAGGTCTTTTCATTGGCAAATGTTGTCACAAAAGACCCTCGTTTTCGATGCCAATCTGAAATTCTTCTATTGATTCTAAAAGTATAATATTCTCAGCATTGCCCTGCCCCAGAAATGTCTGATTGTGGGCGTGTTTGTTTCGGACGGATCCAGATTCAGATCGGAGCAAATCCAAGGTGAACTCGTTCACTTTGCGCAGATCCTGATCCAGATCTGTGATCTCTGGGATCCTTCTCGAGAGATTGTTCAGCGCTAGATCCAAAATGGCGACATAAACATTGCGAAGATGTTTGTGTAAGTAAAACCGTTTCGTTTCAGTTTTCAAAGGCAGCACAAGATATACACGATACAAACAAATTTAGGCTGCTTGTTTATTTACGATGAATGTCGTGGGTGAAATTTGGAACAAAAATTTGACAAATTTGGTAAATAAATTGCAATTCACGTGACTTGACATGCTAGTTGAGAGCAGTTTCGTTTGTTTCATGCGCGGTAGAACAACTCGGGATCTGGAGTCGGATCTGTCATGAAACAAACACGCCTCATGACAGAATACGTATCATAATGCCGACTCAATTTCAAGGACTTCCCGCAAAATTGTAACAAATGAATAATGGTTTAATTAGTGAGATTTTGAGTAAAACATCAAAGCTATTTACCGCGGTGGAAAAAACAAATAGGGCGCCAACTGGACGCTGTCGGATATACCGCCACGATAATTGGCAACCCGAACTCTTCACTTTCAAATGGAGGTGCAGTTTAAAAAGACTACATACTATGCATTGACAGGATTCGTCAATGGATGAGTTCAAACTGGCTTGCTCTTAAGCGGGCCTCCCACTGTGCGATTTTTGCTACGAAATTCCTACGAATTGGTACGATTACCAGAGACTGTCCATAGACTCTACACACAATCGTACCAAATCGTAGCTAGTCGTACCTAATTCGTTCCCAAAATCGCACAGTGGGAGGCCCGCTTTAATGAAAGCAAGACGGAGGTTATCGGGTTCTCATCAACATTTAAGACGACTGTGTCCGCTGGTGTTCCAGATGAGGTAGTTGTGCGGGTGGGTGACAGTCTTGTTCATCCCTCCTCTACAGCACGTGATCTTGGAGTAACATTTGACTCCACTGTCAGTATGAACGCTCATGTAACTAATGTTTGTCGATCGGCATCACATGCCCTTTGGAAAATTAGTAAAGTCCGCAATATTTTGGATAAGGCTGCTACAGAAAAATTAGTTCACGCTTTTATTAGCTCCCGCTTAGACTATTGTAATATTCTTTTGTTTGGCCTTCAGTCAACTGAAATTAGAAAGTTGCAACTCATTCAGAATTCCGCTGCTCGACTGGTTGCCAGGACTGGCATTCACGAGCATTACACCTATTCTTAGGGACCTTCACTGGCTGCCGGTCGAGCAGAGGATTCGTTTCAAAATTCTTGCCATTTCTTATAAAGTAATCAAAAATATGAACGCACCAATTTATCTTACTGAATTGTTAAACCTTCGTGTGCCAAAGAGAGTAACAGGGCAAAGCAGTGCAATTTGTCTTGAACCTCCATCAGTTAAGTCAACTAGAACAAAATACTATGCAAATCGTGCAATTTCAGTTGTGGCTCCAAGATTATGGAATAGGCTTCCTGTGAATATTCGAGATTCCTCCATTTACGAGTCATTGAAGTCCTTGCTCACAACTTATCCTTTTAGGGATTTTTTTTTTGTTAGTGAGTTTCGTGGTGTTATTGTATTTATAATGATTTTTTTGTAAAGTGTGCAGAGATATTTATGTTGTGCACTTTAAACAATAAATGATTAGATTAGATTAGATTAGAATATTGCTGCTACGTGGTACACGCCGATGCTTAATAGCAACCAACAGTCTGGTTGCTGTATGCATCCTACCGTGAACACAGTATTAATTATGTACTTCACACCCAGCACATGCACCCGGTCACATTACATTGCAACAGACATTTAGTCTGGTCATTTGGATACTCAGTGTGCATGTGAAATGAAATACGTCAATACACCAGACGCTATTTATGCGAAACACGAACAAGACTAAGTATAGACAGAATTTTGCGGTTGTTTGCCGTCGGTTATGCCTCGTTGCATTGTGCTGCATGGATACGTGAATATAAATACATTCTTGCATGGCAAACGTTTCGCGAGAAACGAAATCGTCGACTAGAGCATTTAGCAGTTGTAAACATGTGAAAAGGTTATATCGTAAGTAACGGATGTTTGTTTACATGCACAGTACGATGGCTACGGTGAATCGGTAATGCATACGTGGTGTCGCGCCCTCTCGAGTCCGAGCGCTGAACTGCACAACTGGTGCAATTTATCATGTT
Source organism: Henricia sp. BOLD:AAB3569 (assembly GCA_037783545.1). NCBI lineage: Eukaryota > Metazoa > Echinodermata > Asteroidea > Spinulosida > Echinasteridae > Henricia > Henricia sp. BOLD:AAB3569. Next base: position 694,976 of record JBBELK010000080.1, on the reverse strand, counting down.
CGGTCGTACCCAAAACGCGTGACGCAAATGTCACAGCTACAGACGCGAGGGGCATTGTGGGTTGCTTACTGCCAGACGAAAAATTAATAAAATAGTATGCTAATGCTTATATATCCTGCGCAAAAATCAAATTTACGCATTGAATGTGTACTGTTTGCAAAACCTGCCTTGCCTGCTGGAAAAAAATCGTTTCTACGTTCGTTTACAAGGGAAAAAACGTGACCTCGTGGTCACGTGTCGTAAACACTTGACCAATGAGGGCGCAAACAAATTAGCCTGGTTCCAAGACCAAAATATCCCGACTATTCTGAGATGATATTTAGGTTCGGCAACCGCCAGTAAACATGTTAGTCCGCCATAAATTGAAAAAAAGGAGGAATTCCTCCTTTTCCCGAAGGTTCCTGAAGTTACCCGAATGCACGACCAGACGTTATTGTTAATCGTCGGTTAGGATTCGTCGGTGTTTCGCCGCGTGTTTATTTTACGATGATGCAGACAAGGTGTTTTATTGACCAAACATGGAATAACCATTTTCAAATTGTTATACACTCATGCCGTAGCGCGCGCAGCGCGCTCTGAAAATTAACGGTTATGCGCACCTAAAAGTAAATGCGTGACGTAATGCTTAGTGCTGTTTTAAACACTACGGTAGCCGGTCGCCGAGATCTTGTGCAACCGCGTCAAAGAAAGTTTAAGATGAATTTCTTTCAGAGTGTTGTTGTTGTTTGTTCTCGCCAGAACCTCCCTTCAGCCTTTGCACCTCCTGCCGAAGTAGCTCGATCTCTCGCTGAGCGTGTTCGCTGTGTGTGCTTTGAAAACCGGTGTTGACGTGTGAAACCATCGTGCTCTGAGCGGGACGAACGTCGTTACGCATTCGAATCTAAAAAATAAAATAAAAATGGTCGACCATGCGCAGTGACATTCATTTCCATGCTTACGGTAGCAAAGCAAAAGATATGCCATGAAATACGTTTACCGTAAGCACATATTGTTTTTGCTACAGTAAACAAAAAATCTTCGCTTACGGTAACGGGTTCCATGAAATTGGGCCAACCCGTTAGTACAAACATTTGTTTAGCAGAGAATTATATGTCAAATTTTATTTTCCAAAACCCAGTTTTGTAAAATAAAGCAAAACAATTTTGTGCTAAACAAATGTTTGTGCTAACAGGTTCCATGAAATTAGGCCCTGTTGAGTTAGGCTGCATCCGGATTTGTAGCTTTGGCTGTGGCTGCAACAGCATAGCAATAGCCACAGCCAAAGCCACTAATTTGGATCCAGCCTATACTTCCGTTTGGAAGGTCGTTTCGACCAAGCATATAGATTGTGACGTCAGTAATCTTGGTAACATATTTTCAAAAATACCGGCTAAAAGATCTCTTTAAGATTACCTTTGGTACGAAGACCACGCATAGTGTTAGCGTAGTGGCGAGCCAGACCAGCGTAGCCACCAGGGCGTAATGGGCGTTACGCTCCTCCAGGACGAAAGACACCGGGGCGCCAACAAAGGAAAGTATCAAGACGTTGTACAGGCAGATACCTGTTGATAAATTGAAAGGTAAAGACAGAAAGTTCTTATCTTTCTTAATCTTTAACCTTCGGACATGCACCGCGCAAAAAGGTACACGAAGACCCAAAGGGGAGACTCCGGAAGGAAGAACAGAAAGTGTAAAATTAATCGTCTTACCGATGTATTTGGAATCATTGAGAGCAGGAATTGAGACCTTTCTTGTCTCCCAGGCTAGGAAAGCTCCAAACACCAATAGAAGCCCATCGATGACGTAAAAGGCGCCAATCCAATAGGTCTGGTTCCCTGACTCGCACATCATACGGATAGGTGTGTACACGATGTCGTCGTTTGTACTGTCAACCTACAGAAACATTTAAAGATGGATCGCAAGATTGAAAACCTGTTACGATATGGCTTTACATGTGTCTCCAGGTGTGATTGAGGATGATAATACTGTGTGATAAGAACATGTGTACAAATCAGTTTGGGGAAACAATGGAAAACTGTGTCTATACTTTCAAGAAATTTAAAACAATTTCGAGCGCACGAAAGTAATTTTCTTACCACTTTTTCTCCTAGTTTCTCGACGGCTGTTACTGGATCCACTATTTCCCACAAAATAAGAATCATTACGTCGAGAAGCACCAGAATTGCTACGCTGCTAAGAAGTAAGCTATCCTTCACCACCTAAAAAATGCCAGAATTTAAGTATTTATTTATTTATTTATTTATTTAATTTTATTTATCAAGATACATATGTGGGTGGCGCCATTGGCAGCTGACGGCCAGAGACACCGGGTAATCCCCTTCTTTAATGAACGAGTGCATGCTTGGAAATCTTGCTCTACACAACAAACTGGACCAACGGCTTAACATCCCCTCCGAAGGATGGAGCATTTGTGGTTCAATTCCATGCTCACACTAGGAACATCTAACAATGGAAATTGGGCACACACCATTGTTACTGACAATGGGGTTACAATGAACATGTACATGTTCTTGCTTATAGTGTCAGGGGCACATGAACCACAGCCGGGTATCGAATCCGCAACACCAAGTTTTCTTTGGTTTGATCTAAAAAATAAAATAAAAACCTTACGAATCATGCTTGGCAGCTCGTTCAAGACATTATATTTACACCGCATTTTCTTCCGATAAAATTTAATATTGCTTTTCTGCAAGCAAAATATCAAGTATATTCACATGTTTTCTTCTTTTTAGGTATAATTTGTAGAAAGATGAACTTTAAATCAAAAGAAAAAAGAACAGAAAGACGAAAGGGCAAAATTCAAAATCGAAAGGAATAAAAACAAAAGTTTTCTTGTCAGGAAAATTTCTGAACATTGCATAAATTGTGCTATACATTTCAATCGCCCTGTCGTACCGTTTTAATGACTGTTTTGTGGGTGAAAATCTTGTGGACTCGCCAGGTCTTGCTGAACATGGAGCCGAAGGCGAGGGAGAACCCGATGGACAGACACCACGTCTTGGCCTGAAGAAAAAAAGAAACGTGCGGGAATCGAGTTGGCTTGACAGTGCATTCCTATAGACCGGTTGCAGCAGCGGCCATATTGTGGACAGGAGCACTCACTTAACATTGCACTACCTTGAGCAAACATCAATGCATCGTTGCACAAAGGTACTGTACATGGGGGAAAGTTTGACACAGATTTTCCAGGGCAAACCCAGACTGTCTGGCAGGCTACATATTGTTTGTGTACAAAATAAACTGCCAGGCTCCATACGATTGTATACAAAACAAATACTGATAATTTCGGGGGCTTTTACCGCAGGAAATCAATCACCATGCCATTGTTCAAGTTAAAAGATCTCTGCTACACACTTTGATAAAGGATTGTGCCTACCATGATTTTTACACCCAATCCGTGTAATTTTAAAAACAGTATCTTGATGCGATGATGTATACAAACAATTATAGTGTAGTGCAGTTTGAAGAAAAATACTAAATAAATCTACATGAACAGTGAAGAGTTTAGACAAATTACATGATTGGAAAACTTTAGAACTGGATCAACAGCATTATATTCTGATGTTATTTAAAAACAAAAAAACAAAAAAGCAAAAAAAACAGGACTTGTAGTAATTAATCTTTATTTATTCCTTATTTGAAGATCTCTATTTGTTTCTATGTTTTGAAATTATGTGTTTCCACTTTGAGTTTGGGTCGACAGGCTTTCAAGCAACAGTGTTTTATTATACTTTTGTCGGCCCTGGCCAGCTTGAATTGGGTAGTTTTGTTTCAGTTAAGATTTGTTTATAGTATGTAAGGTTTGTATGTTTGCACGTTGTAAAATTTGTTGTTGAATGGCCGAATAAATAATAATAATAATAATAATAATTTAAACAACGCAATAATGTTGATAAACTGTCTTGTAGAAATTTCAGCCACATAGATGCACTAATACTTCAGAATACCAATAAAAAAAGCCATGCGTGATTTTTGTGTTGAATGGATAGTAAAAACAAAAACACCTTCTATTGTCAATTTCTCCCATAAAGGTACCATTTTACACAATAACAAAAATCATGTGGTGTTTGTTACCATTGCTATCAAGACTTTTAGTCGGGTTTGTCTTGTCACTTCATGAAATAAAATTTTGGGTCACTGCATGATGCAACAACAAAATATACAGTTTTAAGACGCCACAGCGTGTGCATTAAATCCAAAAACATTTTCAAATCACCTTACACATCCACACAAAAGTGTCTGAGGTCACGAGAGCATTGTCCACGCCCAAGAAAATGATGGAGACGTAGGCTAGCATTCCACCAATCAGCATCAAGTTGTTGATGTTGGGACTCGACATTTTGATAACCCTGTGACCAATCAGAGCATCGGAAATAACCATTGCAACCTACAATTGGCGTTTTTAAGGAATGCCAAAATGGCTGCGCACAACTAAACAAGTCCAACTGGAGTTTTATTTTCAATAAGAATCAAGCTTAAAGGGCCCCTTATTTAGGATTTTTATCAATTTAATCTATGCTTTAAAACCACTCTACTCAGTTAAAGTCATACAAATCCTATTTGGAGCTTGCTTTTTGGGTTAAAACAAAGGTTTTTAGTTTTTATGCTAATGCGAATATGCATATTCATGACCAAGGTCACTATGTCACAAGAGGCAAACACAGGAAAATCACATTCAACTGTGCACAAAAGATTCCACTTTGTTCTCAATTTTCCTGAAACTTTTGTAATCCATGGGCTGTTTGAGTTTGTTTTACATGTTGCCTGCTGTAAGCCATGACAAAACTGGGGGTAGAAGCTGCAGCAATTTGCCACAAGTCCAACTTGAAGTCTTATGTTTTTTCTTAACTTTTCCCCTCTGTCTTCCTTATGTGATGCACTCAAAACAGCGCCCTCTGTTTGTGATTTATTGCAGTGAAATTTTCAAAGTTGAAAAAGCATGAGAACTGCAAGTATTTTAACAGTGTTTTTAAAATAAGAAACAAGAATAATATTTTACCGTATTTTTCTGAAATGGATATTGAAGGCAAGAAAACAGCATGCAATGGCTACTCCGCTGACGGCCAAAGACACGCCGGTCAGAAAAACGGAAATGTAGATAGTCTGGCGGTCTTCTCGTTCAATGATAAAGTCGATAGGGGGCTCACCATCTGACAGAAACAATCATGGGCTGCATCTAAATTTATGGCTTTTGCTGTGGCTATGGCTGTTACTATGCTGTTGCTAAGGACTGCTATTGTCCGCCTGTAGCAACAGCCAAAGCCATTAATTCGGATGCAGCCATACATACCGGTAGCAAGTTTGGCGCTACACAAGACCAACGAAAATGTCATCCTTTGTGTGTTGCCAAGGTTACTAGAAACCAGCGAACTGTATCTTTGGGCTTTAGCAATGGACGTTTCAGATTGCCAGCAATTGTTTATACGAGTTGCACTTACTTAGCACAGTGTCTCTTGTTACTCGCGGGTATAAACCGTATCGAATAGCTCCCATCTTGTAGGGCAACTTTTGTTGTTTGTTGGTCACGTCCCTACAAGGTGGCAGGTATTATATACGGTCTATATATACTTCTCCTTTAAAGATTAATACTTGGCCAGTAAATTGGTGTGAATCCGTCCCAGATGATATTCTCTCCTGTTTCGCCAGCTGGGTCCATTTGGCCAATACTGACAAAAGCATCACCTGCAATGATCCGAAGTGAAACGGTCAATGTAAAAGGCTTAACAGAACAATGTGACCGCTGTGCTACAATATGCAAAGGTGGTTTTTTTTTATCACTGCACTGCTTTATGGAATGGATAAACTAGTTTACAAAACATCGGTGGTTTTTTGACGATATCCTTGAAAATAAACGGATTGAAAGGGCTCAAACATGTGATCTGGACACGCCCTTAATTAACAATCTTTTAGTTTTACCTTGTATCTGATTGATCTGAATCAGCCCGATTCTGTCGCCGGAAGAAGTAAATTTCACTGGACCCTGCAAGATAAGAAAACTCGAAGCTATTGAATGGGAACAATAAAGGAATAAATTATTCACTTCCATGCTCCTAAGCCGGTTTTAAAAATAATTTTTAAACGGGAAAAGTGTTTAAGATCGGTTTAAGTCATAAGTTTCACCAATAGGATTGCGTGAATTGTCTTCGGTTTTAAGATACGGCTTACCGTTATGCCCTTAAAAGATAGGTTACTCAGAACATCAAAAATTATGTCAACGGTGCCTCTGTCGTAAGCATAATCCTTCAACGATCTTGGAGGATCTAGAAAGGAAGAACAAGTCAATAATGAAACAATGAAATCAATAGGCTACTGTTTTGGAAGTAATTGCTTCATTTTCTCAGTGGGGTAAAATTTGGTATACATATGGGAGCATACTTTTCCCACCGATTGTGAGACAGCCAGGAGGACACTGAATATAGTTCCTAGGCCAAACTTATATACAAGGTCCTGGAATCTCGACCAGCTGCTGTTTACTGCGAGGTCAAGGATCAAAATATGTGATTCTGTGTGACTTTTATATCCAGACGCCCAGCCTTTTGAGTGTAACCAATGCCTACCCAACTGCCCGAGTCTCTGTTCGGTCGCATGTAGAGCCAACGCCGCTGCCCAGATCGTATCGTAGGCAAAAGGTGCTTCTTGGATGCCGATCAGTTTTTGTGGATCGTCCGCACCAGAAATCGCTTTGAAACGCTCCATAAATTGGCTCGTGGTCTGTAATTAGATGGAAAACAGCACACAAGCTCGTCACTGTGACTTCATAATACATGTATTGGTTTTGGAGATGCTGTACTGCGGCGCTCTGTGAGCGCTAGGGCGCTCTGTGAGTGCTTTCCTACTTGTTTAGATACTAAGATAATTTATCTCACCAAGTTCAACTTATAACGTGGATTATGTCGAATTGGCGACTTCGCAAGATAATTTATGTTGCCAAGTCGACTTGGCGAGATAATTTTTTTCACCAAGTCGACTTCCCAATTCTACTAAGTCGACTTGGCGAGATATCTTAGGTTGCCAAGTCGACCTCCTGAATTCAACAATTAAGTCGACTTGGCGAGATATTTTATGCTGCCAAGTCGACTTCATCAATCCACTTCGTTTAAATACTTTGGTGAGATATCTTTCCAAGTCGACTTGACTTACATAACTATCTCGCCAAGTCGATGGCATTGTCTGTTTCTGAGAGAATCCTGCAGTTAAGAGCTCTATAAAAAAATTAACTTTGTTGGGTTTTCAACCCCATTGAACCTGCGTGGAAGGAGCTGACCATTGCATCCGCACGTCTTCTAAACAGCCCTATGTTCCCAGGGAGGCACTTCAGGCAGAGTGGCGCACCCTGCCTCCACGGCTCTTAGGGAGACCAGTAAAGTCAGCCCTGCCACAAGGTGGTCATACATGTACGTCACATCTCTTAAACTCTGTCAAGCTGTCAAAAATTAATTTATTTTAGTACAGAACGACAGTCTATTTTTGAACAGTTTAGTGAAATTTGCACAATTTTCACATACCATGCCTGCAAGAGCCGTTGCTCTGTTGACATCCGGCGGTAAGCTCAGACTGTGCACTCCAATATGATTGGCCACTGCAGTCTGAATTTGCTCCGGGGAACAGTCGATTGAATTATCTTGTTCTCGCAACCTATTCCAGTTGAAATATCCTGTTACAAACAGAAATTACACCATGGATATTGAAAGAATTAAAATGCACCCAAAATGATGTTGTGAATCACGAAAAACTAGCCGTCTATTAAGCAAGAATAACATAATACAAAGGTAGCAAATCCCAATCAATGAGGAGCAACTTCAATACCGTGTCTATAGCTCAATTGGTAGGGTGCCTGCACGTTAAACAGAAGGTCAGCGGTTCGAATCCCGGTGAAGCCAGGTTGGTGTTCACTGCATCCATATTTCCCAGAGTTAGTTTCGTCAGTTTAGAAATGGAATCTCATTATATACATTGTCAATCTCAAAGATTAATAAATTACATGCCGGAAAAGGTGTTTTGTGGGAAGCGTGACGTAGTTGCCATGGAAACGGCAAAATATAAAGTTTATACCTGGTATGATCCAGACGTATTTGGCGCCAAAAAGCCCTTGGTGGTAAGCTGCGCAGAATACCTTTATTGCTTGGTCGTCATAAAAGCCGCCAACTATGATGCGAGCTCCGGATTTCTACAGAAAGAACCGTTATGAAGATGTAATTTTTTTTTCAAATCTCCAAATCTGCAAATCTCTAATTTGTTTGGCCAAAAAGTTATCGCTCTGAAACCTGCCAAATTAGGTTTCAAATTAGCTAAATTTTCGAAAGGAGTCATTTCTCAGACATTTTTGAAATAGGCAATTTATTTCCTGAATTTGACCTTGACTGTTCATCCAGAAAATGAAATATGGAATTTTAAAATAATCAGATTTTGACGAAAAATAATCAAATTTGTTTTGGCAATTAGCTCTGAAAACTGCCCAAACAGCTTTCAAACGGGCTAAATTCACGTTAGGAGTCTTTTTTAAGACATTTTCAAAAAAGGCAATTCTTTGCCAAAAAGTTTAGAATTATAATTTTCTTAAAAATTGCAGGAAATGTTCCTTAGAGCCCACAGATGATATTTCCTCAATTTGACCTTGACTGTTCATCCAGAAAATGAATTTTAAAATAATCAGATTTTGACGAAAAATAATCAAATTTGTTGCCAACAAATCCATTTGTTTTGGCAATTAGCTAAAAAAAATGCCCAAACAGTTTTCAAACGGCCTAAAATTTCGTTAGGAGTCATTTCTGATACATTTTCAAAAAGGCAATTTTTTGCCAATTTTGAGAAAAATCACTGTACTTAATTTTTGGCCAAACAATTTAGGATTCAAAAATTGCAAAAAATGTTTCTTAGAGCCCACAGATGATATTTCCTGAATTTGACCTTGACTGTTCATCCTGAAAATGAAATATAAAAGATTTAAAATTTCAGATTTTATGGAAAAAAAAAAATTTGGCCCAAAATTAAATTGTTCTTTTAAATTAGCTCTGCAAACTGCCGAAATATGTTACAAACGGCTACATTTTCGTTAGGAGTAATTTCTGAGACATTTTCGAAAAAGTCAATATTTTGCGAAATTTTTGAAAAATAATTGAAATTTATCATTTTTGGCCAACAAATATTCTCCAAATCTCCTTCATGTTTCGTCGAAGTTTTCTCTAAATCTCCTCCAAGTTTCCTCTAGATCTCGTTCAAATCTCCAATTTCCCATACCCCATTCCTAATGAATGCACTTTACAAGATTACAGCAAAATTTAATTATTTACAGTTAAAACTTACTCACACATAACATGTAATTACACATATTCAGCATAAGCAATTTCAAACAAATATGTTTTAAACCGAATTTTGAAACCATCTAAAACTATTTCAAACCATTCCTTAACCTTCATCTCTAAAATCATTCATCCCCCATCTTCATCCCCGATCTATCTATTCCTTTCGCTATAAATCTCAATTTCTATAAAACTTTGTGTCTCTAAATCTCTGTCTCTGTCGCTGTATCTAATATCTGGGATATCTATAAGTATCTAGGTGTTTACAATCTTACTCTTGTAAACATATCTGAAAATAATATCTTGCATTTGTGATATTATTTTTCGGCCGAGCATTTTGTTTGGATTTGAACATTATGTTATGCCATATTTGACATTAGTAGATGGGTTTCACAATCTTTCTATAAGATTTATATTTCGTGATACCAGATGAAAAAATCACCTTGATGCTCTGGACTTGCGTTGTGGGGTCGTCGATGAAACTCTCCGCTGCTATAATTTCAAGGCCCTCCCGGCTGGCTTTGCGGTGGAAATCGGCAAATGCCTGCAAGAAACTCATATTTGTAGAAATCCACCGATATCCATAGTACATGTATCTATAAAATGATATTTCTAGAAGCCACTGACAATACCTATAATAGAAGCCACAGATATTTATAGAAGCACTTGATATCTATGAACGTCAATGACAACTGCAGAAGTCACGGATATCTATAGATAGTATTCGAACACGTGCGAATACGCCATTTTGTAAGTCAAATAATTGTGGAAGTGATGTGCGTGCGCGTTGCGTGTGTCTCTAGTGGGCGTAGCGCGGTTTAGTTCACCAATGGGAGCCTTCGTACAGAGCGTTACGCGTGCTATGGACACACGCGGCGCGCGCGCGCATTGCTTCCGCAGTGGCGCGGCGTTGTTTGACACACAACATGACGTCATGAGAAAGCTATCAATAGAAGCCATTGATAATATCCACATGTATAAGCCACTAAATAATATAGCATGACACTGGTATCTATGGGAACCACTAACATCTACCGAAAGTCAATGATATCTATATGAGCCATAGAAGACACTGATATCGATAGAGGTCACCAATATCTATAGAAGTTACTGATATCTATGTATGCCACTGATATCTATAAAACGTCACTAATATCTATCGAAGTCCCTATATATAAAAGTCAAATATATCTATAGAACCCTCTGTTATTTATAGAAGGCAATCATACCTACTGAAAGTCACTGATATCTATCGTAATCCACTGATATCTAAAACAACCACTGATATCTATAGAAACCACTAATATGTATAGAACCTACTTATATTTCTAGAAGCAAGTGATATCTCTAGAAGCCATTCATATCTATAACAGAAGCCATCAATCTATAGAAGACACTGGTATTCATAGAAGTCACTAATATCTATCAAAAGTCACTGATATCTGTAGAAGCCTCTGATAATAGATATATATATATATATATATACGTGTTTGTAAACCGATTCAACTTCGGAGAGTGCTCTACTTTACACAAGGAGCGGTACAAAATCAATTACAAACTAGGATAGGTTTTAGTTCACCATATTTTATTCCGACAAATCTGTTTCGTGGATACCTCCACTCGTCAGGGAATTGTAATGGCATTCTCGAAACATTCTACCTGTGCATCAAGTTGGGGGACGCGCGAACGCAAAAACGCGCGCTGGGATTGCGGGCGTATGTTTATTACTTGCATGACGCGGGCGTGGGGAAAATATGGCCGTGTCCGAACTACCCGGTCGCGGCTCGCATCCCATGGACTCGTGTGCGATGTCGAGCCGCGACCGGGTAGTTCGGACACGGCCATATTTTCCCCACGCCCGCGTCATGCAAGTAATAAACATACGCCCGCAATCCCAGCGCGCGTTTTTGCGTTCGCGCGTCCCCTAACTTGATGCACAGGTAGAATGTTTCGAGAATGCCATTACAATTCCCTGACGAGTGGAGGTATCCACGAAACAGATTTGTCGGAATAAAATATGGTGAACTAAAACCTATCCTAGTTTGTAATTGATTTTATATATATATATATATATATAACAAAAGCCACAGATGTCTACAGAATTAGGCACTGGTATCTATAATATAAGACACTGGTATTCATAGAAGTCGCTGATATCTTTAAGTCACATATATCTATAGAAGCCACTGGTATCTATAGAAGCCACTGGTATCTATAGAAGCCACTGATATCTATACAAGTCGCTAATACCTACATTTATCGAAACTCACCGATATCTTTAAAAACCGTTGATAATATGTATAACAGAAGACACTTATATATATCGAAGAAACTGACATCTATAGGAAACAATAATATTTATAAAAGCCAGGAAATTCATATAAACGCCACTGATACCTATAAACGCCACTAATGTCTACAGAAGACGCTAATACCTATAGAAGTAACTAGTATCTATAGAAATCACTAGTATCTATATATCTATATAAGCCCCAATATCTACAGAAGCCACTGATATCTATAGAAGCCCCAATATCTATAGAAGTCACTTATATGTATAGACGCTACTGATATTATATATATTATAACTACTAATACATGAATAGGAAGACCGATTTGGGGTAAAAAAGGAGTGTTGGGACGACCGGTCGTGTTAGGACGACCGATCGCCGGTCGTCCTAACGACAATGGCTCCAAAAAGTATCTTAATTAGGTCGAATAGCATTTTTATTAGGTTTGTAACCATTTTTATTAGGGCACGCACCATTTTCGTCTAGGTTGCAAAAAATGTTTTTATAGAGATTTTGAGGAGAAAATTAGTGTCAATTTACGATCTTTTTACCGAGAATTTTGTGGTTTTAGTGGTCAGTGGCGGCATTCTAGCCAAAAGTGTCTTCCTATTCGGGGTTCGGCGGTTATATATATATATATATATATATATTGTTTTTCCACCAATACGACGACCGTTTTGGGCAGAGTGCTCTGGGGGACTACTAAAACGGTAAATTTGTCGGCAAGAAACTCTGCCGTTGACACCAATTTTCTCGACTTAAAGTTCTCATAAAAACGTTTTTCGAACTAAACCGAAATGGTTGGTGACCTAATAAAAATGGTGAGTAACCTAAAAAAAATGAGCACTAAAAAAAATGAGCACTTTGCGTTATGACGACCGGTAGCCGGTCGTCCTAACGACGGTGGTCGTCCTAATAGGTATCTAGCATGGAACGATACGTAAGCGAACGTTACGACCTATAATATAACGTATCGCTGAACAAAAGGGCAGTTGACGTGCTGAACAATACCCGGCGTTTTACACTGCACTGTTTTCTTCCGTCAGACGTACGTAAAAATAATTTGTTCATACGTCAACATGACGGATGATGGAAGGGTTGATCCTAGTCGAATTTCCATCCGTCGCGTCTGTAGCGCGATCAAAATAATATTAATCACAGCATGATTTTCTAAAGCGGTTCGTTTGAGAAAATCCTGTGGTGGATTCTTTGTTTTAGACTGAGTGGCTGAAAGACGGATGAAACAATGCTGGGTGAATTTCCATGGGGTCGGACGTACGCGCGCATCTAGTGTGAGCCGCTGTTAAAAACGTACAGAACGACAGTGTCTGGAAGAAATTCAACTTATCCGTTTTGACGTGTGGCCGGGTATACGCGACGACCGGATGCAACGACGTATACGTCTGACGGACGAAAACAGTGCAGTGGTGAACACACCTTTTATACCGAGGGCTCTGGAAGGTGGTCGTGTTAAAAGCGTATATTAAACACGTGGATTTAAAACAAACCTAACATACACAGCGGCGTAGTTAGAGTTCTCTCCACAGGGCCAGGGGGCGATTCTGGGATTCTGCTGGACGTGTCTGTAGCTGTGGGAGGGCGGCCGTGTAATACCAAAAAAATGTTGCTAGTGCATGCGAGCGCCGGCGTCGCACAGCGGGGGAGGGGGCAGGGGCCTTATTCACAAAGCACCCGCAAATTTTGCGTTTTGCGGGGCCAGTAAGTGGATGTTAAGGGCACGTAAGACTTGCGTTAAGTGTTATTCACGAAGCACCCTGAGAGTTTCCTTTAAAGACCCGCAAACTGCGGGCACCGGCAACTTAACGCAAAGAGCAAGTTTTAATCACTGGTTATTATCGTTCGTTTAAATCCGGCCTCGTGATGTGTACTCAGCCAATGAGGATGCGTAAACTGTCTTGGAAATTTATGAATGTACAGTAGTTTAATGCCAACAAAAATTATATCTCGAATATCAGTTTGAAACATAATTGTCGAAATGAGTGTAATTTTGCACATCAACTCACCGTTCAAACACTTGATTATCGAGCAAGTCACACTCTACAAATATGATTAAGGGATACATAACACCAGAAAAAGGACAAACAAAAAACGGCATGTAAAAAAAACTATTAGAAAGATTCCTTCAAGTTAAGTATGTTCTCTGTGGCCAATCCGAATCATTATGAAGCTCCATTTTATAGTGCCACACTTTATTATCGTGCGGCCGCAAATTATAGTAAGAAACCCACCCTTTAAAAGACATGCACAACTTCGTGAAATAAATACCACCTATGACACTAATGCGGGGCTTCATAAAATCACACAATGACAAATACATCTGTCATCAGCGGATGGTGTCGTTATAAAATAAACCTTTGCACACTTAGATGACCAGACTAAATATGTGGTTGCTATGTTATGTGACCCGGTTTACGGTATTCTTGGGTTTCACTTGGCTTGACAACGGTTGCTATCCGCCATTACTGTGTCCATACTACACTGTAAACAATAGCTGTAATTGTTTTACAGTACCTTTAAAACTGTAATCTCTTACAGTAATTTACTGTACATATGTTTTACACAATACATATGTTTTATCACAAACAAGGGTACATGTAACAAATATTTTTACAGTACCTTATTTTTTTTACTGTCGATTCAGTTCTTCTTGAATCGAATATACTGCCATGAGTGCCGCCATTTTGACGCTTAAGACGACTCACTCAAGTTGTGGGCCCGTTGCGGGAAGTCTGGAGTTCCCGCAAATTTACGGGCAGTTTACGGGTGCACGCAGATTTAAGTCGGTTTTGTGAATAACCTGCAAAAGCTTAAGTGGGGGTTACGGGGTAGTTGCGTGCCCGCAAATCGTTGAGGGGGCTTTGTGAATAAGGCCCCAGGCCCCTAGGGGGAGTAGGAGCGCCCCTAGAGCGAGTCCATAACGATACTGTACAAGGAGCGCCCCTAGAGGGAGTAGGAGCGCCCCTAGAGCGAGTCCATAACGATAGTGTACAAGGAGCTCCCCTAGAGGGAGTAGGAGCGCCCCTAGAGCGAGTCCATAGCGATACTGTACAAGGAGCGCCCCTAGAGGGAGTAGGAGCGCCCCTAGAGCGAGTCCATAGCGATACTGTACAAGGAGCGCCCCTAGAGGGAGTAGGAGCGCCCCATAGAGCGAGTCCATAACGATACTGTACAAGGAGCGCCCCTAGAGGGAGTTGGAGCGCACCTAGAGCGAGTCCATAAGGGTGCACACAAGTAAATAGTGCTCCCATAGGAACTTTTAACCCCCCACCCAGATTTATTTGGGCAATTTTGTACATATTACACCATCGCATTTTACACCAGATAAACAGCACTTTAGACTGTTTTCTTAGAAAAAAATATTAAAATGTTTACAAAAATAAGAAATAAACAAAATAATTTCCGGGGGAGGGAGTACGCCGCTGAACATACATTCTCCCTGACGCAAGCCAAATCAATTATTATTACTAGCGTGGATTTGGTTTTAAAAATAACATAAATAAATACATAAATACATTATACAAATTTCGATAATGGAGCTAAAACATTTGCCTTGTCGACGCAGGTACAGATTTTAAAAAGTGTTTGCACATGTTTAATCTACGTTTTTAAACAGCTCCAATACATGGTACAGGTAAAGTTCAGCACCAGGCCTTTTAGTTGGGCGATACGTCATGTTGTACCGTGGCCGAGTGGTTAGGGCCATTGACTCGCAATCATGGGTGAAAACTTGGGGTTGCGGGTTCGAATCCAGGTTCGAATCCGGCTGCGGGTACCTGTGCCCTTGGGCAAGGCACTCAACCACACTTGCTCCATCCTTCGGAAGGGATGTAAAGCCGTTGGTCCAGTGTGTTAGGTAATGGTAACGCACTCTAAAGATCCCAGAGCATTCTTTCGTGAAGAGCAAGGGGATTCCCCGGTGTCTCTGGCCATTTCTAATTCTAATTCTTCATGGGTTTCCTCACGCTTACGAGTGACAGTGCAATGAGCACTATTGAGGAATCCTTGGTATGAATACCAGAAAGAAATAATAATAATAATAATAACATTCGTATACGTACCGTACTACCGTCCCATACTACCTAAGCGAACGTTATGACCTATAATATGACGTATAGGCCTAATCACCGAACAAAAAAGCCATATGGGACGTGCTGAACAATGCGCGCCCGGCGCATGCACATTACACCCCTCGTGCGCGCGTAGATTGCCTGTCACTCAGGTCTTTAATAATCCGACAGCCATTAAATGGGAATCTTATCAGTGGAACGCCGACAAAAGTTTGTTTGTATGGGCATGGCATGGGTATTGTTCAGCACGTCACCTGCCATTTTGTTCGGCGATACGTCATATTATAGGTAATAACGTTCGCTTAGGTAGTATGGAACGGTAGTACGGTACGTTATGACTTATAACATGACGTATCGCCCAACAAAAAGGCCTAGTGCTGAACAATACCTCTACCATGTACATATGTATTGGAGCAGTTTTAAAACGTAGATTAAACATGTAAAAAAAAACAATTAAACTGTACCTGCATCGATAAGGCAAATGTTTTAGCTCCATTATCGAAATTTGTAGCATTTATTTATTGATGTTTATTTTTAAAACGAAATGCACGCTAGTAATAATAATTGATTTAGCTTGCGTCAGGGATAATGTATGTTCAGCGGCGTAGCTACGAGGGGTGGGGTGTCCGGGGGTGGGGGGGGGGGGTGGGGGGGGGGGAGAAATCCCCCCACCCCCACTGGAAATTTAGAGACAATTACGGCGGCATGGCTTTCCCCATAGACATTTCATTGGTTATTTTTTGTTAATTTTTAATTTTCCCCCAAGAAAACAGTCTAAGGTGCTGTTTATCGGGTATAAAATGCGATGGTGTGAATGTAATGTGTACAAAATTTGCCAAAACAATTCTGGTGCGGGGCGGTGTTAAAAGGCACCACCGCCCCCACCCCCACAGTGTAGTGTGAAACGCCCTATATAAAGCATACGCGGAAAATGTGCGCCGGTAGATTCCAGTGCCACAGTGGAACGCTGACAAAAGGGTTTTTATGTGCATGGCACGGGTATTGTTCAGCACGTCAACTGCCCTTTTGTTCAGCGATATGTTATATTATAGGTCATAACGTTCCCTTACGTACCGTTCCATGCTGGATACCTATTACGGCTTTTGTATATACGACCGGTTGTCGTATTAGCGGATATGCCTGTATATCTCTAAGAAGTGCCAGATATATACAGAAGCCACTGATATCTATAGAAGCCCTTGATATCTCTATAAGCCACTAGTATCTATAAAGCCAATGATATCTATCAAAGTCACTGGTATCTATAGAACCCCTCTGATATCTACCGAAATAGACAGTGGTGGATCCAGCCTCATTAATATACAGGGATACAATGGATTTTAATTTTCATTTGTATTCTTATATTTTAATGAGGCTGATAAAAGTTTTAGTGCGTCGTTTTATTTCAAATTTTCTCCGCGTTAAATTTACGCGAGTTAGGCCTTAAACAGAGCTCAAACCAATTGTGTAAACTATCAACATAGTAGTGCCAATATGTCTTAACGCTATGGAAAAGGGCAAAATGGCGTCGCTAATATCCAGGGGCGGATCCAGGGGGGAGGCGGGTGGGGGGGGGGGGCGCACGCACCGCCCCCCCCCCCTTTTCAAAAAACAAACAAACAAACAAACAAACAAACAAAACACTTTTTGTGCACACTTTTCCTGCTTAAAATGGTTAAATATTGCCTCAGATCGCACCACAGAGCATCTAAAATCCATCTAGAAGCCGACAGGGCTTCGCGCTACGCGCTCGCTATTTCATTGTCATCAGCATTTCATGCTTAAAAAATTTCACGCCCCCCCCCCCCCCCCCCCCCCCCCCCCCCCCCCCTTTTCAAAATCTGGATCCGGCCTGATATCGGTTATAACTTACCAAAGAATAAAGTGCCCTGATATCGGTTATAACTTACCAAAGAATAAAGTGCCACCGACTGGTGAATGGTGGCCATTTTATTCCAGCCAAAAAGCCTAAACAGTGCAAGATAGGCGACATTCGACGCGGATTCTGCCGGGGGACAACCGGAAAAACAGCGGGTACAGGAACGCAAAGACAGCTTGGAGAGCCCGCAGAGTAGGATATCTAACAAAATAACAAAATCAAGGTGAAATTGTCTTCCCAAACTGACGGCAACGCGGAACAGTGTAAATCTTACGAAATGGAACAAGACTATAAGTTTACACAGTCAAGCATTCGAAAAAATGAAAATTCTTCCTGCCCCATTGAAACAAACATTTGAAACAAACATCTGTCCAATTTCTCAAACGTGTCTAGTCTTAACTAATTACCAGATGCTGTTTTGACAGTCCTCTATTTTATTTAGTTTTTGAGTTTTCGGCCATTATTTTTAAACTCCACAAATGTCCCTTTTCAGGCGGAGCCACAAAACATGGCGAGTGCAAGTTTAAACTCAGATTTTCCAAGGTAAACCCATTACCTGGCAGACAGACTTCGACAAGATATTTGACATCACTGGCTGAATAAAATACCATGAAACAACTAGACTCAAACCTGGATAAGGTTCCAGTAGTGTGACCGCATGCGCAGTGGGCTCCGTAGCTATTGAGCAGCCTCCGCCAATAACCATGACTTTGGTAGTTGACGTGTTGTACAATTCACTGTACATTGAGTTGTAGCTTTTCCTCCGTCGCACTGCATGTATGGGGTGAAGGGGAAATGCGACTGGCTCTGCAAAAAGGCCGTTAAAGGCAGAGGCTCGTCAGCAATGCGCGCGCGCCAAATTCATTCCACGAAATACGCAGCTCCATAGCAAAGGCATGGAGCTGCGTAATTCGTGGCACGAATTTGGCGCGCGCACATTGCTGACGAACCTGTGCCTTTAATGGACTGCCACTATGGTGGAACGCAGCCATGGTTTCAATGGATATCATTTTAACATATAATTGCTACAGACAAGGTCATTTTGGCATGTTACGTGATACATATGAGCAACACAAAACCAATCTACCGTGACAAATTATAAGCGTTGAGTATGGTGGCCCTGAAGGGACTAAAATTGACGTAACTAATCACGTGAAAATTCATGTCCCGCTCTCTTAGACACATATTTTTTTCCTACAAAATATTCACGTGAAAATTTACGTCCCTTACTCTGGGACACATATTTTCCCACAAACTTCCCAAAATATGTGTCCCAGAGAGCGGGACGTGAATTTTCACGTCAATTTTAGTTCCTTTCAGGGCCATAATAGTATCGACATTCAAAACAAATACGAACAAACTCCCCCAACTTGAAAAAAATGCTGAGTAACTAAAAACGTCACAGGAAATTTCGGTAGGAAGGGATAGTTATAAAGAACAACATTTTAATCCAATTTCGGGAAAAGCATGGCAATTGTCTCTTTTTAGCGTAACATGACAAAATTGATTAAATTACATCAAAATAACAAATGTGCGCTTACGTATAAACGTAAAAGATTTGCTCGTGTTTCCTCAGGGGTTTGTAAGTAACGCAATTAGTAAAATGGAAGTACCATGAGATCTCAGAATGTTGTATTGTATGCAGCAGCCCTTTTAGTCTAGTCAATCTAAGAAATCTTTTGGCTCAACCAACCACTAATTGCAACACAATTTTGTTAAGTGCTAGGCATTTCAGTAAAGTCTCCTGAACACCATACCAAAAGTCTACCAAAATATATTTGGTGGAAGGGTGCCAAATTTGCATAATATGCAAATTA
Organism: Henricia sp. BOLD:AAB3569; assembly: GCA_037783545.1. Lineage (NCBI taxonomy): Eukaryota > Metazoa > Echinodermata > Asteroidea > Spinulosida > Echinasteridae > Henricia > Henricia sp. BOLD:AAB3569. Next base: position 675,602 of record JBBELK010000080.1, on the reverse strand, counting down.
CCGGCCGCCATTAGGAAAAACAATATTTTTCATTTTAACTATATGTAGGTACCCAATCAAAGCACATGAGGTGTCAACCTATGTTTGCATAGTCACAGTACACGATAAACGTGTTTCTGAATTAATACTGTGAACACAAATATGCAAATTAGCGGCCACCATTAAGAAAAAAAAAGTTTACACTGTATTCTCGTACGCAAGTATCTATTCAAAACGATTTGCATGTATTTTTGCAACGTACCCATGTTTTTATGGCCAGAGAACATAAACACGTTTCTCAATTCATGTTGTTAAGATAGATATGCAAATTAGGTACCGATTTGTTTGTTTTTTTTAATGTGCTTTTTACCAAAATCTCTAAACCCATTTCCTGGTCAGGAAAATTAAGATAAGCACACTTCTAGAATAATCCATTTTTAAATTATTACTGTTGGGTAAAATATTTCACAGTCGTACGCTTTGCTATATAGCGACCTGAACCACTCCCACAGCGCATGAAAAGGCAACTTTCGACCAATAAAAAGCCAAGAGGGGACAAATGTATTTGTCTGGCGCAACAGCTGTTTATAGTATACCCAGCCAGCACGATATGTGGCAAAGGGACTACCCCCTAACGACCCTATACCTCAAGACACTCTTCCCTTTTGTTAACGCACCAACGCAACACCACCCCGCCAACCCCCCGCCCCAACCCCCAACCCTAAAACCTGAAAGGAATTCCTTGCCGGAAATTCTTTGGACGTCTGAGACACAATGGGGGAACAATGTTAGGGGCGGGATACCCTCTGCCACATATCGTACTGCATATGGTGTTGTCAACCCACCGCCCATCCTCACCCCTTCTCTGCCTTTGAAAATAATTTGAATGCTAATGTCAGGCAGAAATTTGCATAGAAGGGACGGACAGTGCCTAAATTATAAATGAAGTCTTTGTGAAACGTTTAAGCAGTGGAAAGGCAGACTGTTGTTGCTAAATGCCTGATTTAGGTAACTGAGGCTAGGCATTACTTGATCCGATAGGGTCTAGCATTCCAACCGTATGTGCCAGCGGTGTATACACTATGAACATCTAACAATGGAAATTGGGCACACACCATTGTTACTAACAATGGGGTTTCAATGAACATGTACATGTTCTTGCTCATAGTGATAGACCGTATCGAATAGCTGCCATTTCGTGGGGCAGTTTCTTTGTTCCTTGAGGACATGCGTGGTTGCACATATGTGCTTCCATTGTTGAACGGTTTGTAACAAAAGGTGCCCACGAAATGGTTTGAGACACAATGGGGAAACAATGGTAGGGGGATGCCCTCTGCCACATATCGTGCTGCATATGGACCGTGCCCTCAGTGTGGCAAGCGTGCCAAGTAATTTGAAGCAAGCATGAATGCCCTCTTTGTGGCAAATATGTCAAGAACGTTGTGCCAAGTGTGCAAAGGACTTTGCGGATAGTGTGCCAAGTACTTTGGGGCAAGTGTGCCAAGTACTTTGGGGCAAGTGTACCAAGTACTTTGGGGCAAGTGTGCCAAGTACTTTGGGGCAAGTGTGCCAAGTACTTTGCGGCAAGTGTGCCAAGTATTTTGTGACAAGTGTGCTAAATACTTTGCGGCAAGTGCGCCAAGTACTTTGTGGCAAGTGTGCCCTCTCCTTTTGTGGCAAGTATGCCAACGACACTGCGGGCATGCGTGCCCGTTTAACCCTTTGCGGACATGTTTTCTCTTGCCGAAAATTAGTCCAACAACCAACACATGGTATTTAGGCAAGCTTCAGTAAAAGGCCGATGCTAGAGCTGTCGGCTGGCTTCAAGGGGTTGACTGGAGTATGAATTTATATTTAATAGACTTATAAAATGACCTCTTGTTTAATTCTCATTTTTCTATTTGCAATTTGCATGTCTTTTATGTTTATATTTAAGTATTTGTTATTTAAATTAATGTTATACCGTATTTGTATTTTTTTAAATATAATTTAGCCCTAAAGCCACGGAATTAATTTAATAAATTTCGAATCCGACGTATACGAGTCACTCTATGAACATTGGGTTTATTCACTCAATTTTTCTTTCCATTCTTTTGTTACAGTGCATGGCGGCAGCTAGTTTGCATAATTTGCATATTCATCAGCTAATTTGCATATTTGTCTAAACACTTAATTGAGAAAGATGTTTATCATGTTCTCTGGCCATGGCCATAAAAATGTTATTTACACATGTACATCGCTTTGAACAAATACCTACATTGTACGTACAAAGTTGTACTGTAACACGGTTTTCCTAATGGTGGCCGCTAAATTGCATAATTTGCATATTTGTGTTCACACTGTTAATTCAGAAACATGTTTATCGTGTACTGTGACCATGCAAACACAGGTTTAGACACTTTATGTGCTTTGATTGGACACCTAAATATAAAGTTACATTGAAAAGTATAATTTTTACTAATGGGGGCAGGTGATTTGCATATTATGCAAATTGGACACCTTTCCACCAAATATATTTTGGTAGACTTTTAGTATGGTGTTCAGGAGACTTTACTGAAATGCATAGCACTTAAAACAATTATGTTGCAATGCACAGTTCCGACCTGTCAATCAACCGAACCCGCCGACCAATCACAACAGAGCTAGCAGATATCACCCACATAGGTCAAAGTGCACTGTCTCTCAAACAACATCACGCGATGTTCTGCCCCATACAGTTTGTACGGTGTTGTATGCGATGATCCGGGAAAATTTTTCTTTCAAGGCCGGTCGTTTCGTTGTTCAAAGGTACGAAAGCACGTATTTAATTATATGACATCCCTGTATTACTGGCCCTTTACTCAGTGTGTTCTAAGATAACTGTCGACCCTGAAACATGAATACCTTTGAGTTTTCTCCAATGAATCTGTGCTTTCCGTTGTGTGTCGCCATTTTGATGATAGCGTGTGAGCCATAGCAACAATATCCAAGGGGCGGGGTTAACTGGGCAATCTCGGAACTATGGATTACCGGTGGGTGTAACCCTAATTTGACTGGACTATTTGTGTTTCAATTTCGGATGATTCGCTGTTTAAAGGTAAGAAAGCACATATTTTATGAATAACTGTCAACCCTAAGACATTCCGAGTTTTCTCCAATGAATCTGTGCTTTTCATGCTGAGTCGCATTGCTTCGTGCGTTGTGTGTCGCCATTTTTTCGATGGCTTGTGAGGCAACAGTAACTAAGTGGGCGGGGTTAATTGGGCTACCTCGGAACTATGAATTGCTTCATCCTTCGGAATGGATGTAAAGCCGTTGTTCAAATGTATTGTGTAACGCAACGTAAACGATCCCATGGCACTCATTCGTGAAGAGTAAGGGGATTTCTAGGTGTCTATGGCCACCAGCTGCCAATGGCGCCACCTACCTATGTATCTCGATGTTTAGGTGGAATACACTTAGCTTCGTGAAACCCATTGTTATGTGCAGTGCATATTTATTTATTTTATATAATTTCAGACTACGTCTTATATAGGATTGTGAGACAGACAAGAATTGCCCATTATAAAACTCACTTCCCAGATACGATAATAAATGAATAAACATTAAAATAACAATTTGAAAACATTGAGAAATCAATACAATATAAAACACATTTATACTGACTTCAGTAGGAAGGGGGAAGGGGAGGGGGGAGGGGGAAGGGGAGGGGGGGAAGGGGAGGGGGGAAGGGGGGGGGGGGGGAAGGGGAGGGGGGGGTTGAGGGCCACGTAGGACTTTACATGCACTGTAAAATGTTGACATTTCACGGTAGTGACAAAAAATGTTGATAGGTAGTATTTCGGGGGCAGGGAACGGGTCTTGGAAAAACACTACTCTGTAGGACTGTGAAAATGTTGACAACTTTGGACAGCCCCTTAAAGGCCCATTGTACCAAATTTTGTTTTTCATATGAGTTGACAAGAAAAACCTAACTCAAAGTGTTGATAGCATTGGTAACAACCACCACATGAATTTATTTCCGTCAAAAATGGTATTTCATGTTGGAAATTGACAACCGACTGTTTTACCATTCACTTGTACACAAAATCCATATATAGATTTTCAAGGTTTTTGAAGCACAGATGCATCTATGTAGCTAAAATTTCGTCAGGTTAGTTTACCGACATTCTTCAATAGATATTTTACACTCTTATTCCACGAATCTGCAAAACGTTGTATCTTGCGAATGATGCATAGGGCCTTTAAAGAGGACTCTGAACAATGTTATTTGGTAATTTGTTCCAGTCGTTGGCGGTGCGGAATTCGTAGGAATGTGTATATATTCCAAAAAGGACAAGGCTACTTACCGCTGTGTCTGTTGGTATAAGTACAACCTCGTAACCAGGTAGAATGGAGGGATTTTCGTTGATGTCTTGAAGGGCTAAGTTGGTCGCCGGTAAACACGCCTGGGCCCCGGGCCAAACCCGGCCGGAAATTGGGTACAACCCCAGCAGGTACAGTTTAGTAACGTTTAGTCCGTGACAGGTACAAAAAATCACGCTTAGGAGTGACAAATTCAAAATTAGCAGCACGATTTTCGTCATGGTGATGCGAAAACGACGAGTAATCCTGGAACAGTTTGTCTCGAGGCTTAATATACCCGCTTAAATTCGCCACAATGCAAATAGTGATTGAGAAATGCGCGTGCGCAATAGACCGACTCAGAATTTACGCCCCGCCCCTAGAGCCCACTAACCAATCATTTTGAAGGACAGCAGTGCACACGTAGTATACTAAAGCACCAAAGTAACTGTAAACGTCACCTTCAGTATATTGCCAAGGTTATGAGTCTACACTAAAACCAGCGAACTGTGTCCCTGAGCTTCAGCAATGGACGTTTGAGAATACCAGCGAATGTTTAGAATGCAGCAACTGACGTCACACTTTGGTAGAATGTGAGCACGGAAGTAATTTAATACCAGAACATAGTCAAGATTAAACATTTGTACTAAACAATGGGCAAAACTTTAGACGGCGAAACAAACTGTCATCTTTACTTTACAAAACAATATGCGTTTTGAGAGAAAATAAAGCATTTGGCGTATTTTTAGTGGATTTTTATAAGAGATACTAATCTCTGTTGTGATTTGCGTCGGTGTTCATTTGAATGTATTTGAATCAAGCGTGAATTTCTTCAATGATTTTTTTGAAAAAGCCGTGCCGATGTGACAAAGAAGGAACAATGTATTTGTCCGTCTACACATGTTGTGCTGTTATTGCTAGAATAGTTCGTCTTTAACAAGCCCCGCAAAATTTAATTAGTCCTACGCGCTCCGGAAATTAAATTTATTTTATACTATAATTATAATATTATAATTTTTTTTAAATTTATATTTTTTGGTGGCACGCGAGTAGTTGAGACGCTTTTAAAGAAAGTTTTTTTTGGTTATGCATTTCTGACACAAGCAGATTTTTAATTCGTATACGTCACATCGATAAATATTAAATTACGTTTGGGCGTCGCATTGATCGAATGCAGTCCCTGCTTATATCTGCTTACTTCAAACTAGAGATACTAATCTCTGTTGTGATTTGCGTCATTGTTCATTTGAATGTATTTGAATCAAGCGTGAATTTCTTCAATGATTTTTTTGAAAAAGCCGTGCCGATGTGACAAAGAAGGAACAATGTATTTGTCCGTCTACAATGTTGTGCTGTTATTGCTAGAATAGTTCGTCTTTAACAAGCCCCGCAAAATTTAATTAGTCCTACGCGCTCCGGAAATTAAATTTATATTTTTTGGTGGCACGCGAGTAGTTGAGACGCTTTTAAAGAAATTTTTTTTGGGTTATGCATTTCTGACACAAGCAGATTTTTAATTCGTATACGTCACATCGATAAATATTAAATTACGTTTGGGCGTAGCATTGATCGAATGCAGTCCCTGCTTATATCTGCTTACTTTAAACTAAAATAACCAAATCATTTAATTTGGCGACTTTTGCTAAGAATAAAGATAAATTTTACTTTTGAAGTTAATTTCAAAACAACATTAATATTGAGCCAAACAGTTTGCCATGCACGTGTATTGCCACTAAAATAAAATCGCTGCCCTAATTAATAAAATTTCACAAACTAAATAACCACAGAATTTCTGCTCAGTATTGGAATTTACACAATCCATTGTAAAAATACACAACACTCTAAACATACGGCATTTCATGCTCCTTCGTTTCGCTCATTTGCATGCGAAGCAGTTTTACTTAAAGGCCCACTGTATCATTTGCAATAACCCAATTTTGTTTTTCATGAGTTGACAAGAAAAACCTTACTCAAAGTGTTGATAGCAATGGTAACAAACACCACATGAATTGTTTTCTGTCCAAAATGGTATTTCATGTCGGAAATTGACAACCGAAGGTGTTTTTTTTTTTACCATTCACTTACACAGAATCCATGTACATTTCAAGGTTTTCTGAAGCACTGATGCATCTAAATAGCTAAAAGCGACGCGCGTCAAATTTACGCGCGAAAAGGCTGTGTGAATTCACCCTTAAAGAAAGGGACAACACCTGCAAAGCGTTGCCTAACTCTGTACGCTTCATGGAAGTCGACATCATTTGCAGTTCGGCGCTCGAATCTAAGAAGGCTTAAGTAAGGACACAACAGATTCTTACGCACTTCACGTTGTGTGCAGTCGGGAAACAAGGCATCAATCTTGACGGCATCAATCTTGACGTCCCTTTCAAAATTTCAAATATGGCGCAGCACATGCATTAGTTGCTGAGTTTATCATAAAAATTAATTTTGTTGCCGACGTTGACAAGATTCTCTGACTCTCATGAAGGTTTATGCACCAGGCAATACATAGGCAACATTTCTGATTAATTTCGTCGATAACTTCAAACAAGTGTTGTCCCTTCCTTTAATATTTCTTCCCGAAATAGACATATTTACATTTCTAATAGAGATAAATCTTTATTTGAAATAAATACATCTCTATTTGGACTAATCAAACAACCAAAACTACATTGGTAAGTATAAACTCAAGTGAAACAAAAAGTTATACTTTTTTATTTTCTACAAATGTAAAAAATTGTGTACTTGTGTAAACAAACTGTCTGGCCAAACAAATCCCTACCATCTAGTTCTAGGAGAATGTGCCTTTATTTTGCCCCAAAAAGTACCTTTAAAGTGTTGGTTACCAGTGTCGCTACAAGTTTGCACGAATTTTGCTAGTATATTTCCGAAGAACCTTTCATCCACAAAAACATGTGCGCATGCCGAACCCCTTTTCACAAGAATTCCTGAGGTTTTCTTGTTTTAATGTTTAATAATAATAATATCAGAACATTTATAATGCGCAGAGTATCGAACATTGGATTACTATTCAAGATGGCGCCATTCAATGGCGACACCTTCTCTCCAGCTCTGGTGTTTTTGCTATTTTGTATCACTTCTTTTTGAGTGCAAATCACACATATTTGTTTGTCTGTTAGCTTTATTGGTTTTATATGATGTATAATGTTTGAGCTCGAGGAACAATGTATTTACTGATTTAAATCGTTATTTATCGCTCCTGCCATCTGCGCTATTATAGCTAAAAGGTAAGACTTTAGACAACAAAAACTATGATAAACAATTCATCTCACGTTTTGCGCACAGTAGGCCTATAATTCCACCGTTCCTATACCTGGCTTCGTGAGCTAAGCCAGTCACGGAAATCCTAATTGTACCTTGAAATTTACGTCATTTTGCGCTGGTATTTCCATAGAGCTCAGTAACTGGGTTTCTCATCTACTGCTGTTGATAGGTAGCGCCCTCTATCGGTGGGCACTAGGCCACGCCCTCCTTAGGCTTATCTGCATCTCCCTGCAACGACAGGAAATTCACATAAAAACCACCGAGAACTGTTTGACACGCCTCTATCTCGCGAATGCTGCTGTAACTATTCGCCACAGCACAGATACGACAGGCATGCCAAACAGACACGAGGAGTAGATCACCATGCACGGGCACACAGGATTTTCCTTGTTATGACATATAAACCATGCATGTAAAAATGTTAGTTTGATGATAAAAACGCAAAATTAGGAGGGAAAAGAGTCATAAATTTATTTAGGAAAACTTTAAGCATTTTTAAAAAGTGTCCCATACTGTTTTTACTAGGTTTAATGTACAGGTATTCCATCCGTTTTTCAACCAACCTAAGTGTCAGATTTGTATTTCTTAAGTTGACTTTCCTTAGAAAGGGTCAACATCCTTACCTCTTTAACTCCATAGTGAGTCTTCAGTCGCACGATCTCCCGCCGAAGCATGTGAATCTCCCGATGTGCGTCGGTAGAGGTCGTGCTTTGACCGACACTGTGCAGCTGCGATACCATCGTGCTCTGAGCAGGTTGTACGTCATTACGGGTTCGGATCTGAAATGAGGTGTGACGTCACACATGCACGTAAGCATTGCGTGTCTTTGTGTCACTGGGCCAGAAGTGGGATGATTGATAGCTTCTATGTGTATATATAAAATACCAAAGTCACACTTTGTGTGTTGCCAAGGTTACTGGGTCTACACTAAAACCAGTGAACTGTTTCCATGTGCTTTACCAATGGACGTTTCAGATTACCAGCGGATGTTTAGACCCAGATACCCTGGCAACTGACATTGCACTTTAGTAGTCTATTATTCAGGGCGGCAAGACAGTTATACACAAAGGCCTACATACACAAGGCCTACAGTCACAAATGAAAGGGGCTTGGCTCGGGGCCCAGATTTCCCAGGGTCGGCCTGAATGGTGAGTGAACTTAACATTAAAGATGACTATGCAAGCTCCAACATGGGGTTCGATTGAGGATAACATGGAGGATTGAGTGCATTTGGTCCAAATGTGTAATTAAAAATAAGATGCCTTCCAATAGCTCGCCAAAGTATTATCGACGGTTTGGTCGCAACTCTGGTCGTGGGAACTGACCTTAGGGACAAAGACCACGCAGAGTGTTAGCGTAGTGGCGAGCCAGACCAGCGTAGCCACCAGGGCGAAATGGGCGTTGCGCTCCTCCAGGACGAAAGACACCGGGGCGCCAACAAAGGAAAGTATCAAGACGTTGTACAGGCAGATACCTGTTGATAAATTGTTTTTTAAAAAAATACAATGATTTAACAGTTTGTAACTAAAATATAGAAAAGAATGTAACAAAAGATTGTAACATATTTTCAGTGCGTCGTTTCACTCCAAATTCCCTCCAAACCGTTTTTTTTTAAAGCGACGCGTGACTCATTTACGTGCCAAAAGGCCCAGTGTGAATTCACCTTTAGGTGCATACAAATGTCGCACGATCTATATCTCTAATTTCCAACATGGCGAGACTTTGCAAAGACATAGGCCTAAACAAGCTCTTACCGATGTATTTAGAATCGTTGAGAGCAGGAATTGAGACCTTTCTTGTCTCCCAGGCTAGGAAAGCTCCAAACACCAATAGAAGCCCATCGATGACGTAAAAGGCGCCAATCCAATAGGTCTGGTTCCCTGACTCACACATCATACGGATTGGTGTGTACACGATGTCGTCGTTTATGGAATCAGCCTGGACAAGTTACAAAACGTTTTTTCTTCTTCAGATTAGAGCAATGAGGTTTTGCCTCTGCCGAATGGTTTTTGTATCAGCCGATCCATGGTTAGCTTAACCCTGTGCTGCAACCTCGCAAAAATCCATACATCGTTGCACCAATGTATTGTTCTTAACAGTGCATGGGGATTGGGCGCAATGCCAGTCGGGCCGACCCTGGGAAGTCTGGGCCTTTAGCCAAGCCCCATTCATTTTTGCATAAACCTACATGACATGCATTTAGGTATAACTCTCCTGTCGCCCTGCATATTAGACCGCGTCAAATAGCCGCCATCTTGTATGGCAGTATCTTTGTTTTGTGAGGACATGCATGGTTGCACATTTTGTGCTTACATTGTTTACCAATCTAAATATCAAAGTTCCCTTCCGGGGTCTCCCCTTTGAATCTACGTGATTTTTATGTGCGGTGTATGCCGTAGGGCTAGTCAATGATAGACGCTAGGTAGACGACTCACTCGGTCACTTTCTGTAAAATCGCGTGCTTATTTTTCAAGATTTACGTCTCAACTGACGACGTCAGAAAAACTGGAAGAATTCTTACCACTTTGACTCCGTGGCGTTCTGTAGTTTCCAGCGGGTCGACGATTTCCCATATAACAAGGATGAGAGCATCGAGAAGTACCAAGGTTGCGACAAAGGTGAAGAGTCGCTTGTCCCTCACCACCTAACGTGGACAGGATTGGTAGACAAATCCAAAATGTAATTGTTTTCTTAGCAAGAATAGCAGAACACCAGTCAATTGTAATACAGTAGAACGTCGCTATAATAACTAACACCAACAAATTAAAATTCAGTAATAACGAACGCCCTGTCTGGCTCCCGATGGTCTATGATGTGCCGAACGCCATGCTTGATAAAAGTTCCTGGTAAAAGTCAAAACTTTTTTCACATCACATACGACCTTGACTGCTAACCTATTTTTTTTCAAACCAAATAAATTTTGGATTTAGCCAATTTTTCGGCTAAACAGATTTTATTGTGATATTGAAATCAGGGCATACTGAATATAATTTTCTTTCCAAATTTGCTTGTATTTTATTAAAACAATAAATAAAATCATGGACTTACTGTTTTCATAGCCGTTTTGTTGGTGAAAATCTTGTGGACTCGCCAGGTCTTGCTGAACATGGAGCCAAAGGCGAGGGAGAACCCGATGGGCAGACACCACGTCCGGGCCTGGGGAAAGATTGACACACGGTCGGTGGTAAAGATCGTTTTGTCCACGCAGAACGGTTTTGTTCGGAAATCAAATTCGTAATTTTTGTCGTTCAATTTTGTTACATGTATACGTCAGCATTGCTTTTTAGTATAAAATTCGAGAGCGATGTCGGAGCTAATTTCTCATTTTCTTTTCTTTCTAATTATTCATGTCTCGTTTGTTTCCTCTATAATACTTCTCTCAGTACGCCTACTTAGTCTTAAACCTGTAAACGATTGTGCCAAATATAAAAGTTAAATGGATTTTTCGATTAATAAAGACTGAAATAAATTCGTTAGAAATTTGTAATTACCTTGCACATCCAGAGGAAGATGTCCTTAGATACAATGGCCGTATCCACGCCTAAGAAAATGATGGAGACGTAGGCTAGCATTCCACCAATAAGCATCAAGTTGTTAATGTTGGGACTCGACATTTTGATCACCCTGTAAAAGTTATATTTCAAACAAAAATTTAAAAAACCAATAAAAAAGGCAGTCATTCTGTATTCGGAGTTTATAGTTTTTTTATTTCGGTAAACTATAGTCGTTGTGCATTTCGAAACCTGCAATAAACAGTCATCATATTAATTGAGATTTTAGTGAACAGTCGTCGTGTACGTCGAAAGGAAGCCATCAGGGGCACATTCTCTCGACCATTAGCAGAAAGACGTTTCTGATGGAACCATTGGTCGAACCATAAAGGCGTCAGAAACACGATGCTGGTTACGGTCGCCAAAACAAACCCCTGTTTACAATATAAACTTCAAATGAGAACAATTTAGCAAGATGGAGATTGGAGCCTACCGTAGTTTTCTGAAGTGAATATTAAAGGCGAGAATACAGGAAGCAAGAGCGACCCCGAAGACTGCGAAGATTGTCCCGGTGATGAAAACCGGAAGGTGGATGGTCTGTCGATCCTCTCGCTCGATGATGAAGTCAATAGGTGGCGCCCCACCTACGAACAAGTCAAATAATGGTGGATTCTTGTATAGCGCACATGTCTACCCTACAGGGTACTCCTGGCACTGTTGCCATTATTACCACTGCCATCAGGAAATCACCAGAACCTTTTTACATCAACCGGGTGGCTGCCAGGCCAAAGCACACAACCCTATATCAGCACTTAGATTGTGGCATTCCCCCAACAGGACAGGTCCCCAAATATTGAGTTTAAGTGCCTTGCCCACGGACATAAACATGTTGGCACACCGTTGGTACAACTACCACGAGGCAAATTTTTATAAAGTTCTTTAGCAGAAAAATTTATTTTTAATTCAAAATTTATTTGCTTTGTAAAAATGGGTTAGAAGTCAAAATTGCATGTCAACTTGAACAATAAGTATACACGTTTTATGATACCACAGAAGACATTGTAACGGTACGAAATTTACGACCTTTAATTGGCTGAGCCAAGACCACGTGACACTCACCTTGCCACTGGATTGGCACATGTCCTTCCCACGTGATGACGTCACCGGAACCAACTGTCGGGTTCAACGTACCAACGTTGAGCTGCACTCCGCCTGTGGAAAGACAAGAGAAAGACAATACAAAGACAGACTTTATTCTATGAACAAATTCACTATCAGACGAATATCGCTGAATGAAGGCTGTCAGACATCCAGACTGCGTGAGCGTTCCCTTGGCTAGACTGGTTCCCGCTCTACATATTCCACATACAACGACTGAATATGAGGACCGGCTACTGTGGTGTTTGAAATAGCACTAAGCATTACGTCATGCATTCATTTTTTAGGAGCGCATCATAGCGCGGCACGAGTGTATAACAATTTAAAAAGGGTTATTCCAATACAAATTTGGCCAATCTAAATTTAATATGTTAACCTTAAAATATTACACATGCCAATTATAGCATCAAAAATTCAAACCTTGTCTGCATCATCGTAAATAAACAGGCGTCGTACCCGACGATTAACGATAACGCCCGGACGTGCATTCGGGTAACTTCGGGAACCTTCGGGAAAAGGAGGAATTCCTCCCGTTTCAATATGGCGGACAAACATGTATACTGGCGGATGCCGGACCTTAGAATCAGTAATCGAATTCTTTGGTCCAGGAACCAGACTATCCCTTGGCCTGTCTTCGCGACTATAACAAGAAACACGTTGCTGACGGAATTGCTATAGTTCAACCAATGAATGACCCGGTTGCCGACGATCAAAGCTGCCCATTGGTTGAATCCGCAGTTACGTCATCCGAAACTTGCTCGGGTTGTGATCGCGAAAACAGGTTCTAAGGCAAGGCTTGAAACGCATGTTAGTCGGACACCTTCCCAATCAGCAGATTACATTTAACAGGATTGATTCAGGGGACGCAACAGTTGCTTACACGTAGATAAGGTTTATACTTCTCCATGGTATTTTGGAAATAGACGGTACATTCTCTGTTATAATATTTGTACTTATTTTCAATTCTCTTGTAATAATAATAATAATAATGAAAATTTATAATGCGCCGGTATCCATCAAAAAAGATGCTCATGCCTTGTTTATCCTGTGCTGTCATGAATACGTCTATTATATTATTAATTGTTCAAAAACAACTGACTCTGCGGGCCGCCTAGTTGATCCTTCCCAGGGAAAGCTGTTCTTAGATTTTACCTGCTTATGCACTGAAAACATTATCTAGTCAATCACAGTGGAAAATTAGTCAAACAAGGGCAAAATGATTAGTCATGTATACAATTTGTCAGTTGACAACTTTTTGTTGGTACATGACAAATCTTTGTTGGTGCATGACAAATTAAAACTGTTGCAGCACAAATTAATATTAGCGGAAGACTAATCTGAACGACTGACAAATGTGATGATCGTCTTTTGACTAATTTGTATTGTCACGTAAAACAACAACTGACGATTTATTTTCCCATGACTAATTGCATGACTAACTTTTGATTGCATTACTAATGGCAAGAATAATGCAGCCGAAACTCATGACTAATTTAATTAGTCATGAGTTTTGGCGGGATTATTCTTTACATTGATAAGGTAATAAAAGGTTAGTCATGAAATCAGTTCTTGATTTCGTGCAGCTGTGCGACGCCATTACATGCGAACCGCACCGTAAAATGAGGTCGTGTTTGACTGGACTAAACATTCTGTGACGTTACTCTGGAAAGGTAAGCGTGTGACGGGTTTTGTGTGACACCAAAGAATTGTGCGGGACTCTGAGATTTCTAAGGCAATAATTGGTTTGCATGTTTCAAACTATGTCGTGTGTCGGAGTAAAGACATGGTTGAGGCCGTGCTTCGGGTCTCAACATCCGTGTATTGACACAAATAGTCATGATCTATAAGGACAACTCAGTACGTATTCGTAATGTTAGGTCAGCCCAGGTTAGACTCCTTTTCTCGCTGCAGTTAGAAGTAAGTTTATAAAATGAGCTACGAATAGTAACTGGATGTTTTCCTGGGTACACCGTTGCCTCTTCCATTTTTGTTGTCCCCATTATCGTCCTCAAACTGCGGATGTCTTTGTTGCATTAACACAACACACCGTGCAGTCATTGCACGTATTCTGCGTAGGCCTATTTCAGTATACGTTATACGAAACACACCGTGACAAAGTAAGTTTGTCAGGCTGACTAACTGACATTACTAATTAATTTTACTGCAGGACTAATTAATTTTCCTGCAAGACTAATAATTTTTCTGCAGGACTAATAATTTTGTGTGCAAGACTAATTAATTTTGCCGCATGACTAATTAATTTTCCCGCATGACTAATCATTTTTTAAATTAGGCAAATAAGACCCTTTTTCATGACTAATTAAAATTAGTCAATTCAAACCACGTATGACTAATTGGAAATTAGTCAAATAAGACCCAGAGTATGACTAATTTTGTTGTGCCAATTGACGAAATAAAGTTTTCAGTGTGCAAACGTAAATCCGTTCTAAACAGTACATTTTGTTCTCTTTTTTACGCCGTTACCTTGTAACTGTCTCAGTAGAATCAAGCCGAGTCGGTCCCCAGAAGAAGTGAATTTTATCGGTCCCTGAAATGTAACCAAAGAAACAGAACTTTGGTCCTACCAAATCGGAAATTGGAATTAAAAACACTTTTGGTAAAACTGATAACACACCACAATAATTATGACAACAATTGATCTATACTGTATATATTACTAATCGATAATTTAACAAAATTGATTGATATAACATACCGATATTCCTTGGAAAGACGTGTTACTCATGATGTCAAACAACATGTCGCCCGTCAAGCTGTCGTACTCAAAATCGGCTATAGATCTGGCCGGGTCTGAAATTCAGGGGAATAGTTCAAAGGTTTGCTGAGCTGAGATGAGAGTTAAAGCTAGTATACATGATTGGTAAACCGTTACAAATAAATTCATCCCCCTGTGTGATTGAATGTATGCATGATTAAAACCAACCCGAGCAAAAACCAGCTCCGTACTTTTGAGAAAACAGTCAAAAAATGGTTTACAGTTTTTGCCCCAAAACCACTTCGCCCTGAACCACGGCCTGTGCAAGAAGTTGTTTTGGGGCAAAGTGGCATTTGGGCGAGGTAGTGTTTGGACGAAGTGGTTTGGGGGTGAAATGGCCTTGGGGGTGAAATGGCCTTTGGGGGAAGTGCTTCAGGGCGAAGTGGTCCGGGCGAGGTGGTTTTAGGGCGAAATGAATTTACGTCTCGCGAGACGAAAAATAAATGTTTTGCTTATTTCTCAAAGACTATAGCACTTCCGACAAAACCATTTCAGGGGAAGTTTTCTATACCGTCATCGTGTTTAGTTTATATTATGTAAGTTATGTGTAAATCTTGTGTAAGTTATGTGTAAAAACATTTCTGATTCCTCGAGATACCAATCATGTATTCTACCTTTAACACTAAAGCAATTTTATTAACTATACGTGTCACAAAATGATGCATACTTTTGCTCCTAAATAGTTTTGCAAACGGATTTAAACAAAAATTTCGGATCATGTATATATAATAATAATAATAATAATAATAATAGCAATCTTATATAGCGCCAAATGCCAGGGCCTCTAGGCGCTTTACAGTATAAACCAAAGTGATAACATACATATAGGCCCTATACATGTACATAGATAAAAAACGATTAAACGTTAAAACCAAAGAGCATCATCAAGAGCATCAAGTCTATATAAACAAGGCCTGATAAATATAAACAAGGCCTGACAAATTTTATTGATCAATTTGCATCAGCTTCGTCCGAGAGGGTGAGATTTAAAAGCCTTAAAGTTGCACTGCCCGTGTTTGGGCCGATTTGGGCGTACAATTTTTTTTTTTTAAAGTTAAATAGGTATTTTTCTAGAATAGAAAAAGTTATCAGCTTTCATTTGGTACCAAGAACGTAAAAATCCGTCAAGGATTAATGCCAGTCGATTAAAAACAAGAAATGATTAAATGGCTGGCAGGTCATTTAATCGACAGGGTTATGACGTAAATGTACATGTGCGCGTACATGTGTACATTTTTAACATACTATGTACATATGAGCGTACGCGCACATGTACAACATGTGAAGCACGTTTCAAGAAAAAGGCTTGTATCTCCAATTCCCGACGTCGGAAATTTAAGTTTTTGATATTTTTCGTTACAGAGACACGTAAGCTTTCTAAATTCGTTCGCTTGTGTAAATTAATTTTTTAAATCCTTTCACCCAAACACGGGCAATGCAACTTTAAGGAGAAAAAAACTCAATTTCAGAATCTGCCATGCACTTTCGACTAGGCCTCATCGAATGTCGATACATCGCTGGAGACGGTGGAAAGCACGTGCTGCAGCTGAAAGCTTCTGAAAGAATGCAGGATCACCCCTAATGTCATTGCACATCTTCTTGATCGTTCTGCGCAACTCATCAAGAAATGCAAAGGGGCTTCAGAGATAGACAGTTTCCTTGACATCGGAGGATGCCAGTCGAAAGTGGCTGATTCCGAAATTGAGGTGTTTTTTTTTCTTTTTCGTATGGATTTTAAATCTCACCCTCTTGGAAAAAGGTGATGCACGTTGTTTAATAAGTCATCAGGCCTTGTTTTTATTACATGATCTGAAATATTGGTTTAAATCCGTTGGGAAGTGACAAATGTATCACAAGTAGGACATGTATAGTCCAGTCCATCACAAGTTTATCACAAGTCTAGAGCCGACAAAATCACAAGTCCGTCGCAAGTCCGTCGCAAGTCCAGTAATAAGAAGCAAAGGATGAACACGCACAAAAAAATGCCTTTGTTTGAGTTCATTTGAATAGCTTGAATTGGGACCCAGGGACGTGTGGTGGACTTGTGAAGGCTTGTGAGGACTTGTGATGGACTCGACTACAACTCTGGCTTATACCCAATCGTTGGAGTCTTTTCTCAGCCTCATGCAGAGCCAGCGCAGCGGTCCAAAGGGTATCGTAAGTGAAGGATTTATGGAGGTAACCGGCTCGCGATTCGGCATCGTCAAAACTTACAGCTGCGTGGTAGCGCTCCAAAAACTCTTTGGTTGTCTGCGGGTTAACACAAAATATGATTTGGAGCTCGTCCTGATTTTTCAGAAAATATATTTCGTTTTAACTTAACAATCACATAAAATGCCTCCCGAATATACTATCCATGTGAAGGAAATTTGCAATGATCTCCAATTTGGGTGTGGAGCAGAAAGGTTGGTGTAATTATACTGCACGGCTTTAGTTTTGACAAATTGCGACCTATATCCATAACACCGATCATGGCAAGAATTTTTGAAGGATTTTTAGCAGATTGCATTATGAGTGATATTAGGCACAATATTGATCCCCAACAGTATGGTAACATGAAGAAAAGTTCTATTACACATTATCTAATTGATATGCTTGACGTAATACATAGGAATATTGATAAGGGTGGTGTCTCTGTTAATTTGTGTACATTTGATTTCAGTAAGGCTTTTGACCACATTAACCACACTAAGGTGGCTGAAAAGCTTATTGGGTTTGGGGTTGATCCGGCAATTCTTCCTACTGTTTTTAGTTTTCTTGGAGATCGAACTCAAAGTGTTCGCTATCGGGGTGAAACCTCATCTCCACTGAGCTTGACTTGTGGCGTCCCACAAGGTACCAAGTTGGGACCAATTCTCTTCTTGGCTATGGTCAACGACGCTGCTGTGGACACTCAGTACAGATGGAAGTACGTTGACGATCTCAGTGTAGTTGAGGTTGTTCCCCGAGGGGGGCACTCAAATTTGCAATCTGACATCAATATTCTCATGGATTGGTGTGATACAAACGATATGAAATTAAACTCATCCAAATGTAAGGCCATGCAAATTTCGTTTCTTCGCAATCCAGTAATTCCTGTTAAGTTGCAAGTTAATGCCGAGCAATTTGAAATTGTGTCTTCTTTGAAACTTCTTGGTGTTAACATACAAAATAATCTTAAGTGGGACATACATATAAGTTACATTATTACAAATGCATCACGAAGGTTATACATCTTAAGTAAGCTGAAGAAAAATCAGGTGGCGGTTACTGACTTAATAACGATTTATAAACTGTACATTCGTCCACTACTGGAAGTCGGAGTGGTCACGTGGTCCTCTGGGATCACCAATGTTCTGGACCATAACATTGAAAGGGTGCAGAAACGGGCTTTACGTATAATTACCTATCCAACCACTTTGTCTTATCGTGAATTATTGGCTCTTTTTAAAATTGACTCATTACATCAACGTAGGGAGCAATTGGTTATGAAATTTGCAAAATCTTTACTTGTTTCTGACAGGCACCGCCATCTCTTGCCACCTGAGCGTAACTCATCTTATTTCTCGCAGCATACTCTCAGGAATACACGCCAACTTGAACAGTTGAAAATAAAGACTCGGAGATACCAAAATTCACCAATTCCGTCCATGATTCGCATACTAAATTAAATTAAATCTAGTCTTGTCATAAATATGAATTTTTTTTTATATATTGAAAATTTAATTGTGTCGTGTTTAATGAGTATAATTATTATTATTATTGTTATTTTTTAAATGTAAACCAACGTGTTTAAGTCCTAGGACTTCTTCTTTGGTGATGTGTTTAAATAAACCTTAATTGAATTGAAAAAAATTATGGAACTGGATAAATTCGTTTACAAACCTTTTACGATATCCTTGAAAATACACGGATTCAGAGCGCGAAATTTCAGAATGGTAACGAGAAAAATAATTATGGCAAATGATATGGTATCAAAATCTCAACATCCATGAAAAAACGGAAAGGTTAAAATGTGATCTAGACCACACATGCAAATATAATACCCACCATTCCTGTGAAGGACGGGACACGGTTAGCATCCGATGGCAGACTGTCTACGTTAATGGCGAAATGGTTGACCATGACTTCGTCCATTTGGTCCGGTGAACAATCAATTGTGGCGTCAAAATCTTGCCACCAATTCAGGGAAAGCCATCCTAAATGTTTACAAATAAAGAAAGAAAACTCAGATTGTAATGCCTTGCCAAAATCCTTTAAAAAATCATCACCAATGCGACTGCACTCTAAAACTAAATGTTTATTATTTTAACGCAAAAATCAAGTAACAGGTCTTGCCGGATATTATCAACTAGACGAGTTCAATGCGTCCTTGTTCACATACCAACGTCCCAAGATAAGAAGAGTGATCCTTCCTATAAGACGTGTCTTAGCGCTTTGTGAAATCGGCCCGACGACCGGGACAACGACCACAACGACGAGTAAGGACACAGTTGCCACTACGGACACGGCAACTATAACTACGACACCGAGACGACGACCATGACAATGACCATGACAATTGCCATGACTATGACAACTTCGACGACACGATGACGAACACGACGATGACGACGACCAGACGACTAGAATTATTATGACCACAATGACGACAAAGACAGCTGTCACAACCATGACAGTTACGAAAAACAAAATCACACTCTCCTGCATTCACGTTTAGTTAAAATATAGGTGCCTGGTGTATGTTTTTCGTGTATTTTCCTTGATCAAAAGGTGTTGTAATTTTTGACAAGAATAATATAAATGAAAACATCAAAAATATTGAAATCAAACCTGGCAAGATCCAGACGTATTTGGCGCCATACACCTTGTAATGATAAGCAGCACAAATCACTCTCCTCCCCTTATCGGCATAGAATGCGGCTATGATAATACGAGCTCCAGAATTCTGGGGAAATAAATCGTAAACATTACCAAAACTTTTGTAAAGGTCGCCAAAACTACATAGAATGACTCATACAAATACAGATTCGGATAAAGACAATCCCTCTATTTTTTTAAAGGAATATTTGTATCTCAAACGCCAAAATTCAGGACAGTATTTCAGTAAAACTAGAAAGTCTAGTTTGTTGGCTTTTCCGCAATCTCCGCTGCGGAAAAGCCAACAACCTTTTTTTTTTTTTTAGGGGGGAGCGTTTTGATAAGTTTGTGCTTTTCTTATTTTTTTATATTTATAAGGTCAATTGGAAGAAAGGCTAACACAATCGTTACTTACTTTGATATTTTCAACCTGAATTGTAGGATTATCTATAAAACTCTCCGCGGTTAAAATTTCAATTCCATCCCGCTTGGCTTCTAGGTGGAAATCGGCTGTCGTCTATAGAAGTAAGAAATCAAATTCTTTTAAAAAATGAATTCGTAGTGTTGTGTTTCTCGTTTTGTTGTTGTTGTTTATGTGAAATATAGTTGTGGATTTGTGAACTTTGTGTTTTATCAAGGTTCAGGAGAAATCTGTTTAATTTGAAGAAAAAAAATGTTATTATAGATTATAATACAAAGTGATACTTTAAACTTACCAAGGAGAAAAGTGGGGCCGATTCGTGAATGGTCGCAACTTTCTTCCAGTTAAACTCTTTACACATGGCCAGCTTGACGACATTCAGCATGGAATCCGGCGGAAGAAGTCGAAAAAAGCGCGGGAAAAGCTCTCGGGTCGAAAGCTTCGGCGATGATGAAGAATACGATATCTGGAGGGCACCATTTAAGAAAATTTTAAAAATAATAAATACAAAATAATAATGTAAAACGTATTTCAATAGCCATTGTTTTTAATTCCTCTTATGTTTTTCGGCCAAAAATTGTCGGTCAAACTGTACAAGTTTCCCTTCTATAGACAAAGCCAAACAAAAGGAGGTGAGTGCAATCTTTACCCAGATTTTCCAGGACAAGCCCATACTTCCTGGCAGGCCCTTATATTATGTTTGTGTGCTAAAACTATCTGCCAGGCCTCATATGTTTATGTACAAAAATTGTTTATATTCCACAGGTTTCCTTTTCAGACAGATCCAAAACAATATGAGTGCGCCTTTAAGCCCAAGTTAAAGCTTAACAGACATTTTCCAGGGCAAGCATAGACTGTCTAGCAGGCCCCTGTATGCCTTTGTACAGCCCCCATACGTAATTGTGTTGACTATATTACAAAGTACATCATAGTCGACTATAGACTAGACTGTTTGCGCCAAAATGGTCGAACTGTGGTTAAAATTGCTGAAACGATTAACCTTTATATCGTCGGGGAAAAAAAGTTTTTTTTGAAGGGTGCAAACCTGAATGAGATTCCAGTGATGCGACGCCTGCGCAGTGGGCTCGGTAGCTATCGAGCATCCGGCCCCAATAATCATTATTTTGGTCGTGGTTCTGTTGTACAGTTCTTTGTACATTACGTCCGTTGCAAGGCCACCGTCGCACTAAAAGGAAACATATACTGGAGGCTTGCATTTCAACAAAATATTTTATTTCTCGACTGATTTGTCCAATAAAACCAACTTTCTCTATTTCCTCAACAAATAGCCTTGTTCGGGTTGCATTATATTTTATTATATAAAAGAAAATTAGGAAACGTTATTCCATGCATCAGCTGAGGCAAAACAAATTTTGAATAAAATAAACGTAAAATGATATATATTAACTATATAAAACTATAGTCCAAAGTGCAAACAAAATAAAACTAGTGCTCAACTTACGAGGGTGGACATTAACTATATTTTGGTAAAATACTCAATTATTTCGCTGGCAGAGTGTGACGTCAATTTGCGCGCGGACGCGCTCACAACGCGACGGTTCACGCTACTTGCATGGCAACGCGTTTCTTCATTCGTTTTGCACAGGAACCACAAAGGGAATATTTTCTGTTGAGTTTTTCCGTTACAAACATCACAAAATAATGCGGCAGGATAGCGTATCGCTATTAGAGTAGGTATGAGCAAACCATTGCAAGTCAAACATCACGAAATCAGGCAGAATGGTAGCATACCGCTATGAGAGTAGGTATGAGCAAACCATTGCAAGTCATTATGGCCTTTATTTTTTAAAATTTTCTTCTAAAAGAATAGTAGTAAAATGCACTGGACCGTAACCATAGATACGGTCCAGCGCCCGCAATTTGACGTCACGACTCTGCCAGCGAAATGCTCAAAAAGCTAAAATATATTGAACACAAATCAAAATGCTCAAACGAAATTTTTAAAAGATTTTAATTTTTCGGCCTTCAATTTTCCCTGGTTTCTACGAGAGTAAGCCTAACTAATGTAATAAGGTAGTACCTGATTTGCTAATTATTGATTTAACTCATCGAATAGTCTTTATTGTATCATTGATATGATGTAGAAAACACACACAAAAACTCAAGGCCGAAGGGTTCTATTCCAAGGCATTACACAAATGTGCATGGTTTTGTTCCTGAACATAGCCTTTTATCTTCAAGCAAACTTGAATCCGTGGTTCTGATTGGTGGATCCATGGCAACAACAGTGTGACATTATCCTATGTCCCGTCTTCCGATTTTATGTCGCACTCTGCGTGATGCGCCCTGCAGCCGATTTCACGAAACAGTGCGTAACTTGCGCCATAAACGGTTATGGCGCAAGACTTACGCCATAAAGTTATGCCGTAGCTGCGCAATTACTTAAAATCGATTTCACGAAACTCTTCTTAGCTGCGCAACGTTTATTTTTTCACTTTAGCACTTGTAACTTCTAGGACGAGGCTAATTTCTAGTTTATCAACGACTATTTGATGCTTGCGCTTGATAAAATAGTCGTACATAAAACATACGTCGTTGTTTTTCACAAATTTTGTACGGTCATCATGGCTGCCGTCGCGAGTCATAATGCGTCGAGTCGCAGATTTCACCGATAAAGGCCGTTTTCTACAAACGGAAGGCTGGGGTTCAGTTCGTTGACGATGCGGTAAATAAGCACGTGTAGCTAGCTGCATTATCGCCATTTTCCACTGTCCTACGACACATTTTTCCAACTTACGCCACCAAAAACCATTGCGCAAGTTACGCCACATTTTATGGCGTAAGTCGGCGAGTTGCGCCACATCCTCTGATGTGGCGCATCTTTCGTGAAACGCTTATTAACTTATTGCGCAAGTTACGCAATAACTTATGGCATAAGTGGACTTACGCAATTGCGTAAAGTTTCGTGAAATCGGCTGCAGGTATTCCAAATGCATGCGTCCCCTACATACACGGAGCTGCACACTTCAATCTAGCTATCTGATGCGGCTTGTTATGCGCGCGATTCTCTGCACTGCGTCCCGCGCGTGTATTGCAGACCGCGCGACTGCAGAGTGTGCGCGGAGATAACTAATATTATCCCACGAGCGCGAGTGGAATACGGCATCATGTAGTGCGTTTGCGTCCCATATAAGGCCGAGTGGGATATGGGACGCAGACGCACTACATCATGCCGTATTCCACGAGCGCGAGTGGGATAACGAATTTATCTTCAAGCAAACTTGACGCACTAATAACGCGCACACTCTGCAGCCGCGCAG
This sequence comes from Henricia sp. BOLD:AAB3569, assembly GCA_037783545.1. NCBI lineage: Eukaryota > Metazoa > Echinodermata > Asteroidea > Spinulosida > Echinasteridae > Henricia > Henricia sp. BOLD:AAB3569. The sequence goes on along the minus strand of JBBELK010000080.1, from coordinate 652,052 downwards.
TCTGCTATACACGCGCGGGACGCAGTGCAGAGAATCGCGCTCATAACAAGCCGCATCAGATAGCTAGATTGAAGTGTACAGCTCCGTGTATGTATAGGGGACGCATGCATTTGGAATACCAGGGCGCATCACGCAGAGTGCGACATAAAATCGGAAGACGGGACATAGGATAATGTCACACTGTTGTTGCCATGGATCCACCAATCAGAACCACGGATTCAAGTTTGCTTGAAGATAAAAGGCTATGTTCAGGAACAAAACCATGCACATTTGTGTAATCGCTTGGAATAGAACCCTTCGGCCTTGAGTTTTAAATAAGGACTATTCGATGAGTTAAATCAATAATTAGCAAATCAGGTACTACCTTATTACATTAGTTAGGCTTACTCTCGTAGAAACCAGGGAAAATTGAAGGCCGAAAAATGAAAATCTTTTAAAAATTTCGTTTGAGCATTTTGATTTGTGTTCAATATATTTTAGCTTTTTGAGCATTTCGCTGGCAGAGTCGTGACGTCAAATTGCGGGCGCTGGACCACTCGCGCTCGTGGGATAATATTAGTTATCTCCGCGCACACTCTGCAGTCGCGCGGTCTGCAATACACGCGCGGGACGCAGTGCAGAGAATCGCGCGTGTATGTAGGGGACGCATGCATTTGGAATACCTGGGGTGGATTGCAATAAAGACAGTTAGGACGTCCTAACCCCTAGGACGTCCTAACTCTGACATCACTAAGACATCATAGATTATTTTGCCTTGCAATAAACATTTATGTATCCTAACTTGTGTCCTGGGACACATAAAATTTAAGACACCTAATATGTGTCCTAAGTTATGTCTTTGGAAAAAAATTCTAAATTTTCTGCTAAATTTAGACAAAAGGAGCATTGTGATTAGGATCAAAAGTTTATTTTTTGATAGTTTATCTTTCTTAAACTCAGTTTCCACTGAAAGGAAATTACGATTCAAGCTGGACCTATGTTAATTCTGAAAGTTTTCACGATGTTTTTCACACCACTGTCGCGCGTACGTACGTACGTACGTACGTACGTACGTACGTACGTACGTACGTACGTACGGCATCAACAACCGGCAAGTAATGTAGTGCACATGCGCGATGGTATGCAAACACACGAATGCCATTGAAACGCCGCTCACAACAGTAAAGACATACGTCTTAGCTAAGACGTACTAACTTTTGGATATTGCAAGGCATTTTTTAATGTGTCGTAGCTAAGATGTCATAAACTCAGTTAGGACACATGATGTGTCTCAGACTAAAGACGGTTATATTGCAATCCACCCCTGCAGCCGATTTCACGAAACTTTACGCAATTGCGTAAGTCCACTTATGCCATAAGTTATTGCGTAACTTGCGCAATAAGTTAATAAGCGTTTCACGAAAGATGCGCCACATCAGGATGTGGCGCAACTCGCCGACTTACGCCATAAAATGTGGCGTAACTTGCGCAATGGTTTTTGGTGGCGTAAGTTGGAAAAATGTGTCGTAGGACAGTGGAAAATGGCGATAATGCAGCTAGCTACACGTGCTTATTTACCGCATCGTCAACGAACTGAACCCCAGCCTTCCGTTTGTAGAAAACGGCCTTTATCGGTGAAATCTGCGACTCGACGCATTATGACTCGCGACGGCAGCCATGATGACCGTACAAAATTTGTGAAAAACAACGACGTATGTTTTATGTACGACTATTTTATCAAGCGCAAGCATCAAATAGTCGTTGATAAACTAGAAATTAGCCTCGTCCTAGAAGTTACAAGTGCTAAAGTGAAAAAAATAAACGTTGCGCAGCTAAGAAGAGTTTCGTGAAATCGATTTTAAGTAATTGCGCAGCTACGGCATAACTTTATGGCGTAAGTCTTGCGCCATAACCGTTTATGGCGCAAGTTACGCACTGTTTCGTGAAATCGGCTGCAGGGCGCATCACGCAGAGTGCGACATAAAATCGGAAGACGGGACATAGGATAATGTCACACTGTTGTTGCCATGGATCCACCAATCAGAACCACGGATTCAAGTTTGCTTGAAGATAACTAATATTGTCCAGAAACAACTTTATGTAACCATGATGTAACTGAACGAAGCATATGGGTTATTGACGACTGTTTCTTGTTGTAGACGTTTGATTCTGGATATGCACAGTTTGCCCTTCACTTTTGTCATTGTTGTCATTTCCCGCGCGCGACAGCGTACATTGGTACTCGCTACCAACGCCGCACAATTGCTGCCGCGTACCAGGGAACATGGGCGGAAAACAGTAGATTTTACTGTTGGTTAACATGCAGTAAACTGTCTGTATTTGAACAAAAGAGTATTCAAAGTGTCTTGTTCCTGAACAAAACTGTAATTTAACGGCAAATCGTCTGTAATCAAACAGACAAATATGTTTAAAATGTACACAGACGGAAGAATGATTGTGCAATAACAACAAATTCCAAAAACAGTAAAAGTTACCGTTCGTTTTTTACTTTTTCAACAGAAAAACGACTGTAACACAACACATTTTTGTTTACAGTGTAACACCTATGGTGTTAAATTTTAACACCGGGCTGAGTATCTATTTAAAAAACAACACCACCGGTGTTAAATTAACACCACAGTTTTTGCAATGTGTGCGACTCATTTCGCCGTAGCGGTTGTCGTATTCCACTTCAAAATCGTGGGACAGGGGCAATAATTATTTAAACGCCAATGTTTTTTTACGACAGAAAAGGAGAAATGAACAAACTTACCTCAGTATCCCTCGGCAAAAGGACTATCTCATACCCTGGTAGAATCTCGGGGTCCGAGTTGATATCTTGTATGGCTAAGTTCGCGGCCCGGAGCGTCGCCCAAGCACCGGCCCACGGCCCTGAGTAAGGAAACAACCCTAGCAAGTGGAGCTTAGTGGCGTTGGGGTGACCAGTGCAAAATGGTGCGATCAAAAGTAGACAGAGGAGATAAAACGAAGACATGGCGCCTCCTTGATAGAAAGTGGTCCTCTTCTTGGAGTTGTAAAGTTGGCGACACACGATGACAAAAACTGGACGCTTTTATACGCCCGAGTTTAACAATCTATTACTTGTATAGACGACGTGTGGTTAACAGACAGCAAAATACTATGTGGTTTTGAAAATTTATGCACGGTTTTCCCTTGGACCTCGCATCCAAGAACTGTTTTACAAATTATAACAAAATGGTTCCTTTGTCCATCTTATTTCGCAAAAGTGAAATCGGAGCCGGTTTTCAATTTCAAAAAAAACGTATAGGAAAAACTTTTTGGTAGAAGACGATCCAATACAAAAGTCATCACACGGGCATTTCGGATTGGGTTCGCATTTCGCTCGCGCCGTATGTGTGTTGAATTTTAAGTCGCTACTTGATCCGGTGAATTTTCCCTAAACGCATGTGTAGGCCTACGTGTAGGGGTTTTCATCCCATCTCTAAAACTGAGCATTTCTTCATCGTCTTCAGACTCTTGGCAGGTTTCTTGAAGCTGACGAGCTAAAGTGGACTCAGTGCCCAAAAGAGCCTTGTTGAAGTTCGCCTGTCAAATTCACCTCTGGCAAGGGACGGCAAGTCTCTTACTTTATATGATAATGCTCGACAAAGAAACAATAAAATATTCCGTGACCAATGCATATACACACAAAGGAACAGCGGTCCTCAATTTTTATTTACAATAAATCGCGGTCCCGATGTGACCTAAAAACAAATTACATTAAAAAGAGAATGGATATATTTATGATTTAATTATAATACCGACGCACGATTTTCTGGCATATCACGAGTGCTTTGTGCACTGCATAACAAATATCATGTATTTTTAAGCTTAACTTTTATAGCTAGTGTTTGGTATTATTTTTTTTATCTTTACAGAATTACTAAATAATAATAATAATAATAATTTTAAAAAAAAGGGAAACGTGCGTAGACGGAACATTTCAAGGAAAATTATAAAATCTCTTTTTGTTTTGTTTTCGCTTTGTTTGTGTGTTTGTTTGTTTTATTTTTTTATATTATTTAATTTTTTATAAAAAATTATTATTTTTATAATTGTTTTATACTTTATTTTTGCAGGCGTTGTTTTGTTTGTTTCTTGATGTTTGTTTTACTCCTCCTAAAAACTTTTCAAAATTTGATTTTGCAGAGATCAAAGCTAAAATGTTATTGTGTTCTAATGTGATATTTTTTCTGATATGCAAGCTAGTTGATCTAAACGTATTGATTTTAACCCCGGCCTATATATGCACTAAACCCATTGCTATTAAATTAACGCTGAAAGAGTTCGGCTCGGCCGCAGTCACGTCAAACGCTACCGCTCATTATTCAAAAAACAAACATATTCTATAAGAAAATACTCATTCCAAAATTATCGGCATTTATAGTAAGATGAGAATACGTCTTGGCGTAATCTAATTTTGTTTGATTTCAGAATGAGCATAAATGGAGTTTATCGCAGTAACACAGAAGTACGATTACGCGAGAACGATTGTAAACCATTCTGTATAGAGACGGTTTGTTTTTAATTGAAGAAAACAAAATCAAATTTACAAACAAAGCAAAACAAAACAGCCGTTTCAACAAGACTTTAAAAAAAATACAATCACCAAAGCTTCCATTTTGGATTCATATACTTCATGTAAAAGCGAATGCGAATTTGACGTCGCAGAAAGTTGAACTAGTTTCAACTTGCGCGAATGTTCGCCGCGAAATGTTTGATGTCAGATTGACGTGAGATTCGCGTTCGCGTGAAGTATGAACCAGGATTTATTATTAGGCCTTATAGGTTGGGTTTATGAGATTAGTCGAGCAAAGTTATTGGTCAGTAAAAGTTCTCGATGTGGCTCTTAAAAAAAACAGAAAATTAATTTCTCTCTTTTATGTCAACAAAAGGGGAATAGGCTTATAATCGGGTTTCAGACATGGGGAAAGAACCAAACACAAACGTCGTTTCAGACAAGCACTTAAATAAAGTACAGTTGAAGTCATAAGTATAAATACATGTACACCACTACCATCATCACCCAAAATGGTAAACAGGACTACCCGAACCATTGCAAGGTGTGCAAGCTACAGTTGAAGTCAGAACACCACTACCATCATCACCCAAAATGGTAAACAGGACTACCCGAACCATTGCAAGGTGTACAAGCTACAGTTGAAGTCAGAAGTATAAATACATGTACACCACTACCATCATCACCCAAAATGGTAAACAGGACTACCCGAACCATGCAAGGTGTACAAGCTACAGTTGAAGTCAGAAGTATAAATACATGTACACCACTACCATCATCACCCAAAATGGTCAACAGGACTACCCGAACCATTGCAAGGTGTACAAGCTACAGTTGAAGTCAGAAGTATAAATACATGTACACCACTACCATCATCACCCAAAATGGTAAACAGGACTACCCAAACCATTGCAAGGCGTACAAGCTACAGTTGAAGTCAGAAGTATAAATACATGTACATCACTACCATCATCACCCAAAATTATAAACAGGACTACCCGAACCATTGCAAGGTGTACAAGCTATGTTTTAAGTACTGCATGCACGTGAGGAATTCCACAAAATCAAGACTTTAGTAAAGACTGTTACAAAAATGGTATAAACACACCAGTTATATAACACATGGTTGCATACAGTTGCATGTATACTTCTGACTTCAATTGTATATGCACTGACTAAAATTGATAGATTTACTGTGATTTTCAGTGCGTCGTTTCACTCCAATTTCCATCCACACCGCTTTTTTCTCAAAGCGACGCGCGTCAAAAAGGCTAAGTGAAATGCGAGTGCGTCATTATTATACAAGTGCGCATTTTAATATTTTAAACGTTATCTAAAGCATACAAACTTACGCTATAAAATGCCACGGTAGTGCCACTTGGAATCTACACATGCGCTGGTCACTGGTACCCATCAGGCATTAAGTTGATGCAGCATTTTCCACAGAACCAGTTTACTAACCAAAGGCGTTCGCAATTGAGCGTTAGTGCGCATGCATGTGTGTTGCCAGAATGACGTTTGATCAGTCGTGAATTGAACTTGCTCTGTGTCCATTGGTACTGATTTGTGTCTGCGACCTTCGTCGCCTACAACTTGGTATCATGTGTACTCTCATTCGTATTAGCAGTAACAGACGCGGTCTCCTTAGAATGATCAAGCATAGCTTTCTTGGCAAGCCTCTGTCGACGCTCAAACTTCTCCCGCCACAGATTCCTGACTCTCTTATTGAGGCAGAAGGCGATGAAGATGAAGACTCCTTGGAGGTAGTTGAGAATAATGTAGATGTAGGAGAAGACCAGGATTCCAGTCAATGATTGAGATATAAAACCAGAGATCCAAGTGACCCCTACCAGGGCGCAAAGCTGTGTTCAAAAATAAAATGACTTTGAACTAATAATTATAAGAAATGCAGGATTTGTACGAGGTCTTTATACACAAGGTATATCACAGCTGAGCCTTGAGGCACCGTAGCACACTCTCTCAGGTTTCTCCCAAGACCTCTGACTCACCGGGAAGATGCTCTACCAGCTGAGCTATGAGGCACAGTGGTATACTGGCCTCATGTTTTCCCCCAGGACCTCTGACACACCAGGCAGATTTTCTATCAGCTCAGCTATGAGGCACAGTGGGATACCCTCTCAGGTTTTCCCCAAGACCTCCGACACACCAGGCATGCTCTACCAGCTGAGCTGTGAGGCACAGTGGAATACTCCCTCAGGTTTTTCCCCAAGACCTCTGGAACACCGGACAGACTCTACCAGCTGAGCTATGAGGCACAGTGGTACACTCCCTCAGGTTTTCCCCAAGACCTCTGACACACCAGGCAGATGCTCTACCAGCTGAGCTGAGGCACATTGGTACTCCCTCAGGTTGAAGGGAGACTAAGTCAGCGATATTCTCCGCATTTTGGTGGGACAGTGTAAGGGGCAGTAAAACTGACAGGTGGATATCCACCTATTTTCTCTAGCATATACCTCAACTTACCTTCGCATAGATGCTAAGTTCCTCTTTAGCGGTGTCAGCCTGGCTTTGTTTCCGCACGGCTTGGGTACCGTGTCTGTTCCTTCGGATGCTTATGACCGTAAACACGAACAAAATTAGGATATAACCTAGACATAAAGACATTGGTACCACAAACGCAACCACTTTGGTTGTTATGTTTGTGATCCAACAGATTCCGTCTTCTGCGTAAATTGGTGGGATCTTAGGACAATCGCAGACGTGTATGATCAGGCAGATTATGACTATGACTAAAGGAACGCCCCAGGATATGCATGTGTAAGCAACAAGTGTTCGGCTAAGAGTAGGTTTACGACCTCTTCGTGGTACCATAGATACTACAGTTTTGGCAACGTTGGTAGCAAGCATAGCCATCCATGTGAAAGCTGCTAGCCATGTAAAGTGCGCCACCACGGCTCCAAACTGGCAAGCTGCTTGGTTCTGACTGAACAAACCGGAGAGGAAGAACATCAACATGGCAGTGAAGAGCGCCGCCACGAGGTTCATATTGGATATCCCGGCGTCGTTGCGAAGCTCCGAGAAGACGCAGTAGGTTGCGAATGTGGCAGCGAGAGCTATTAGGGATACCACGGTTCCGATGTAGGAAAGCACCCGGCGAGTCTGAGGTTCTACCCCTTCTGGCTCCGCGGGTCCTATGAAGGAGCAGACGACGGCCTTCATATCGGGAAGAAGAACAAATTCAGAAGTCATGTTGGCGTCAATCGCTGGAACATATATTGACACTTCAGAGAGAGCGGTGTATTCATTTGCGTCGAGTGTCAATAGAGCCGAACAATTCAGCTCGCTGATTTCCAAACATAATGAGGGTACCTTTTCTTTTGAAAAGTTGTGAGCATTCGCGATATAGCTGAACTTGACAAAGGTTAGCAGCGACCCTTGATAATTGGGGAGGATTTGATTTCCTTTTGACTTAAATGCGTTGCAGATTTTAGAGCCGTTGTACGAAAAGGGGATGTGAACAGACAAGGTACTTATGTTGCATGGCAAGGACTCTTTAGAAAGTGCTGGTTCCACCTTCTCGATGACGTCATCAAATGCAAGTTCAACATGTTCGGCATCTTGGGCCGAGTTGACCAAAACAGACACAGCTAGTGTCTCGGAGCTGGCATCGGTCCGCGTGTGGAACTCGATGGTGCTCTGCAACCCAGAGCCATTAACAAGGCACTCTGCAAGAGACGTCAGGGTACCGTTTGTATCAGATGGGGGAACATACGACACGGGAACACACTCGTTGCCTGAAATTATGAATCCGGCTGTGCAACTCAGAACCCGACACTTTTCCAGGAACGGATCGTAGATCTGGCCCTCTGAACAAGACTTTCCGTAAATTGAGGAAGTCGACTTGAAGTCGAACAGAACCTCGATGGTCAAGAATCCGTCCACTGGAGGACAGAAACCCTGGCAGGGTCCCCAGGGTTCGGGCACGCAAAACTCCGTACACGCCATATCATTGCAGGAGTGTTGTGGTTCCACGTTTTCGCCATTACACATCGCGCAGTGTGGGTTTCGGTATCTAATATAAAACGACATCATGCGACTTTTGATGGGTGCGTAATAAGCCTTACAGGCCGCCTCTAGACGAGACCCCCGGAATGCTTCCAAGCAGGTGTCTATAAGATGCGCTTGGCACGTTCTTACGGCCAAGTGGCCAGTTGGTGGCGTTACAACCCAGCCTAGAGTCGGCAATGTTGCGTTCAGTGAGCCAAAAACATGGGTATTTGATGGATACTGTCGATTGTCAGCAGCAGCCACGTTCCATCCTTTTAGGCCATCTAGAGGCCGCCCGTTGCATATGGCGCAATATACATTCTTAAAATCCACGCCATCTTCATCGTAAACGGGCATGGATCCGATGACGTCATTGTCGTCCACCGGCTGTTCGCACAGGTCACGTGTCCCCGCGTCCGTCCAGCTGATTGGACAGCGGTTGACGACCACATAGCCAATGTTGGTGAAACGACTTCCGGGAAGCCACTCGCAACCGAAGTCTTGAATTGTAAACCCGCCTATGTCTAGGCGTGGCACCCCCTGAGGGCACATATCTTCGTAGTCGTAACAACAGTCGTCAAATAGACTGCACACGTTATCGCATTGGCAGTAGTGAAATTTGACGTCTTTCGAGTCGGCAATTGGGTGGCTCTGCATGCAAGTATCGCCGCAGAGTTGCTTGGAACCGCACAAATAAGCAGTATCTCCGTACTCACTGACGTCTGAAACAGAAAGACCAAACGTTTTCTTACATCATGCAATTCCAACGTGCAGCCATCAAGTATGTGAGGCAAAAAATCAATCCAAATTAATTATAAATTTAGAATATTAAATGTTTGTAATTGGTTTATTAGATATATGAACACTTTTAACCACATGCATCAGAAAACAAATTTTAGGTTTTTAGCCTGAAGGAATCTGAGTGGGACGAGCTGACGTCTTGAGCTGCATGCGTATCTCACAAACATCCCTAGGCGTAGAGGTGCTCAGGAAGGCACTTCAGGCTGAGTGACGCGGATGCTGCTGCAGTCAGCCTTACCACAAAAGATGTTCATATACACGTTTTTCAAAGAACTAAATTAGACCCAAGGCATCGAAATTTAAGTCACGGTTTGTTTAACACGCAGGTTTCCCTGTGCTCATACAAACTGTCCGGTTCCCTGAGACTCACACACAAAATAGCACATGTAAGAAAGTGTGACGTCACTGTTTTTGGCCTTTTAACCAACTGAAGTTAAGTTGGTTGGACTTACCTGTGAAACATTCCAGAGTAAAGTAACCCGTGCAGTCACGCAGAGAATAAAACTGACACTCCGTGAGACTGCTCTCGTTGCCAGCGCAACCAATATCCACAAACAACGTGTAGCTGGGGCGATGCCTAGGATCGAGAGTCTCGGGCGCAAGGTATTGAACATCAACTGCTCGATCTGAATAACCGAGCTCTCGGCACGCCACGCTCCCTTCCCTCAGATAGTGGAAGCCGTGGTTACAGATAGCGGTCCATTCGTGATCTGGTCCGCACCGGCCCTGGAGCAGGCCCGTCAAGCGGTATGCACCCTCGTCTAGGCGAAGCTCAAAGTCGGGCATGTCTGGAAATTGATCATTTCAAAACTTACAACAATAATCCAAGCGACTGTCGTATTTAAATGGCGTCGGTTCAGGCCCGTCTACATGAGCCAACATTTTGTCGGCCAACAAGGACACCCGAACATGAAGTTGGAACTTGTTGGGCGTTGCATGGATGCGCTCGTCAACACGACCCAACATGATCCAAAGGCTGCTGCCTTTACGTGACAGGCGTTCTGCTCTGCTATTGGCACCTCTTCGTCCAACAAGCCCCAACAAAGTTGGGCGATAGCTACATGGCCTAACTTGTTGAATGGTGTTGGGCGTTGTCTGGAGGCACGGTGGCGTCCACACCATTCAACCTTTGGTCATCAGCCGACATCGTCAGACAAGTGTTGGTTCTTGTTGGCCTATCAATGTTAGCTCCCGGAGACAGGACTCCAGCAAGATTTTTGACATGCTATTCCCAACTGACCCTAAACCTTAACACATTACCTTTTGTTAATGGGTCACGCCCCTAAAATTGTTATACAGTAAAAGGTGGTAGGGCCTATACCCTCTGACTGCCACATATCGTGCACCAAATGTCACATAACCATGAAAATTCAAAAACGCGATCATTTAAATCGTAGTTCAGACAAAATGGCGGCGTAATACAAGGCATCGCATCAATCACCATTCTTTGCAAGTTCGTATCCACTTTTGGGTAGGTCACATTTATTGTTTATTGTATAACAATAAGGGTGGATTTACACGGGAAATTGCGACGCGCGTCGCTTTGAAAAAAAGTGGCGTGGTGGGAATGTGGAGTGAAACGGCCACTAAAAACCACAGAATCAACTTGGGCCGAAACTATTTTTGTGATTTTTTGATTTTCAGTGCGTCGTTTCACTCAAAATTAACTTCGCGCCGCTTTGTTTTCCAAAGCGACGCGCGTTGCATTTACGCGCGAGAAGGCTCAATGTGAATTCACCTCAATGTACGAGCTGACCACAAACATGGTCGCTATGATGCAAAGTGTCTATCGACTCGCACGTCTTACCTGCATAACCACAGGAGAGCCACATGTCACGGTCGTGGGAACACGTTGGTCCAACATTAGGCAGCACCAAATTACACCCGCCTGCGGTCCGATCATTCGCGTCCACGGCACATTGTACCAGATAGGACACACTTCGGACGTTTACCAGCGACGCGTCGTCCGTGCGGCTGGTGCCCGCGTAGTCTTGACCGCAGGCAAACGGGTAACCGAGCCGCCTGCACATCTGGAACGGGACGGCGTGGCTGAAGAATGGTTCGAAACACACGGTTGTCCAGGGTGCGTCTGGGAACCAGCGAATGAGCACGCGGCCTTCGTTTGCGGATGTGCCATTGACGAGTCGGATGTACGCCTGATCAATGTCACCTTCTTGTCGGCCTATTGCTGTTAAAGAAAATTACACGGTTGGAAAACTTATTTCCGTGTGCGTGTATGATAAAAACCAACCTTTGTATTAGTCAGCAGTACCTCATCTACGTTCCGAGAAAACAATGAAACTGTGTCCATGCTTTTCACGAAATGTTGCGAACCCGCCGTCCTATTTAGGCTGGTTCCGTGGTTATACTGCACGGAGAACGGAACCATAACACCACGGTATAGTCAGGGGGCCGAGTTATGTTTACATATAAGGGTGTCCTTTTAAAAATGTGGTATGCACACACATTTATATCAACGTATCTTCAATAGACCGTATCGAATAGCCGCCATTTCGTGTGGCAGTTTCTTTGTTCCTTGAGAACATGAATGATTGCACATATTGTGCTTCCATTGTTGAACGGTTTAAAGGCACAGGCTCGTCAGCAATGCGCGCGCGCCAAATTCGTTCCACAAAATACGCAGCTCCATGCCTTTGCTATGGAGCTGCGTATTTCGTGGCACGAATTTGGCGCGCGCGTATTGCTGACGAGCTGTGCCTTTAAGTAACAAAAGGTGCCCCACGAAATGGCGGCTATTCGATACGGTCTATATACAAGCGCCACCCTTAGTGTGCCAATGTTACTGGATCTACACTGCAACCAGTGAACTGTTTCACTGTGCTTTACCAATAGTGTTTGCAGATTACCAGCGAATGTTTAGACCCAGCAGCTACGCTGGTAATTGGAGTTACACATTAGAAATATATTTTCGTTTTTTTATTTAAAAAAAAGATATATCGGCCAGTTTGAACCACTTAGTATCTTCCGCCGTTTTCCGCCGGTCAAATGGTTGATTATGTTCCGGGACATGGTATAGGTTTTAATGATATGCCCAATCAGTCAATACGATCCGTTTAAACCGGTGTGAAGTTGGTTACTTATTCGACGTTCGACGTTCAATATTCAATAAGGAGCTGTTACTTATTTGACATACAAATGCACAGAAAATTTATTTTAAAGGGTCAAATGCCCCACCCTGGGGCATGAAAAACGTGACCAAACCCCCACCTGGGGATAGGGCAGCTCGGGGGATGGGGGTGGGGACACCAGCATAAGTAACGGCTCCTTATTGAATATTGAACGTCGAACGTCGAATAAGTAACCAACTTCACACCGGTTCCGTTTAAACTCATTTTACAGGCTTGGAATTTGTTTGGCTAGTTGATTTTTACCTGCGTCAATGCGTTAGAAAGCACGTTTTTAATTACGCAGCGCTTATAATTTGTCACGGTAAATTGGTTATATATGTTGCTCTTATATATCTCGTAACAGACCAGCACATGTCAAGTGCCAGAGAACAGCTCAGGAGATTGTTTTCGGTATAACCTCAATTTCGCGACAACTTCTGCTGGTATTTGTATTTCATTACACACTTATTTAGCATGTGAAAAGATGACCTTTCTCAGCGTAACCTGCGATTACAATTAGTGACCTTGTTTGCAATGGTATTGTGATTTTGAAACATCGAGAACGCACGGCATGCAATGAGTGCAGAACACATTGGATACACTCTGGGCAGCCTCGTTCCAGACACTGAGCCAGTGTATTAGGCTACATCGCGGTCTTTTCATTTTGCAAATTTTACAACATTTTCGATGCCAATTTGGAATACCTCAATTAACGCGGTAGAACGCTTCGATGGGGCCTCCTGGGTTTATTTATTTATTTATTCCATTTATTTACCCAGGGTGTGCCCAAATAGTTAACTAGAACTGGTTACCATTGGGCCCTGCAGACACTCATAAAAACAAAAAAATAATGTATTTAAATTAAGTAACTTCACAATCGTATATTAGCAAGCACAAACTGGAACAAGATACAACTACAATATCAAAATTCACTAAACATCAACACACCACAAAAAGGTGGGGGAAAAATGCAATAGCACAACAAGAAATAATATACACGCATGTGCAGCATGTGGCACTGAAATTTACGCTAATTACGGAAAGGGCTAAAATAAACACGCAAAACCTTTTTTTTTTGGAAAATTGAAATTGAAAAATTCCCTCCCGGATCCTAAACAAAAATAATATGGCAACCAAGTCACATGACTACGTAAATTAGCGTTATCCCTTCATGTGAATATTATGTATACGTTTATTGACGAAGTGCCGATTTGAATAAGCTCAGAGAAGACATGGTTCTAGGTGTGCACTAAGGTTCATGTTCCAAATTTCGGCACCAGTTACAGCAAAACTCGAGGAGTAAGACTCCTTTCGTGCTAAGGGACGTTTCAGATTACCAGCAAATGTTTAAACCATGTTACCCGGAAGACTGACATCACACTCTAGTATTACACAATGGGTATAATATACTCTGAACACCAATCGGACCATGCGAGTTCTGGCCGTGTAAACGGACACGACGTACTGTGCCCACAAAAAGTTCGAAAAACGACAGTAGCCTACTTTTTTAGCTAAGAGAAAGTATAGATTTTCAACCAGATTCCACCTAACAATGGTTATATTATAATACACATCGCTAAATTGAAGTATTGCTATAAACATGTAGGTCTGTCCACAGTAATGTAACATGCAAGATCTTAGGTTCCAGTTCAGTTCAAATGTCTTAATTTTATCTTTAAATTATCAAGCTAAACTGAGCAAATAACTTTTTCACCAAGGAGTAAGAAAAATAGTCCTACAACATACATTTTTGAAAACCCCTATTACGCATGTAACAAAGACGGACAAAAAATGTCACAAAATTGTCTGTCCACGTTACATACGTATTAAATAGGAAAATTTGTACACGTGTAGCTTTTTAAAAAAATGTATGTTGTGGCAGCAATTTCTTACCTTTTTGGGAACAAAACAAGGACATTTCTTTAATTCTGAGATATTAAACTAAAGACATATGAAAGGAATTATTGACTTATTTTCCAAATGTACCCCATTACTGTGGAAAGACCCACATACACTACATACGGGAAAAGGATCAACAGTACTTACTTCCGGGGCGAGGTAATTCGCGCTGAGCTGATGCGAGGAACACGAGCTCCAAAACCAGTCCGAAAACTAAGAAGATATGAACTGGAAGTAATGAAACCGCCATAACGTGTACTTTCTTCCTTGTGTGATTTGTGACGATTTTGACTGGATTTTACGGTTGGTGAAGAAAAATAATGTCAACGTTCTAAAGCTTCGATCGTCCTACCATGGAGGAAGGTCCATGGCCTTATACACACTTTGACAGAACAGACTTGCACTGTGTTTGTGTACACAATTCCGGTCGACCAGTTATAGTCCTTGACATGGTTTTTTGTGTCAGTTAGGGGTCACTGTACATTGGTGGTAGACGTATGGTAAGCCAAAGTTCAATATTTCAAAAGTTAAAATCGTTACCAAGAATTTTGTCTATTTTTGTTAGAGATCGATTACAGGATTTGAAAGGTGGTACAAACGGCGTTATCTCCATGTGTGATTGAGGATGTGTATGATAAAATCCAACCTGTGTATAAGTCAGCTTAGTGCCTCATCTACGTTGCGAGAAAACAATGGACAATTTTGTGCAGTGTTTTAAGAATTTGTGGAATGGAAGCCAACATCCTATTTAGGCTGATTCTTTAGCTGTAGGCCTACTACACGAAAAATGGAGTCATGCTAGCTATTTTGTTCACGCGAGGGCTTCCTTGTAAAAAAAAAGTGTTTGCGCACACGCTTTTATTTGTCTTCAATTACCGTTTTCCTTTAATGGTGGAATGAAATTGTAGGACACTGTAAAACCTTGTTTACAAGCTTTAAGAATGAAGCAACCAAAAGAGGGCGCGCTCACTAACTTTAGATTAGAGTCCTTTATACAGAGAGTTGCGCCATGAGCGATCCAAAAAAATCTGGTCTGGCGCCATTTTGTTTCCAACATTACACATATTACATTGTTTGGAAACAAAATGGCGTCATTCAAATCGCCAGTTGCCGTAACTCTCTATATAAAGGGACTATAATTTACATCAGATTGCAAGTTCTCTGTTGGTTAACAGCGGGCTTTGAAGATTGCTTTGAAGACTAAAGGCACTGACAACTGCAAATAAGCAATGCTGCCCTCAATAGCTGCTGTTAACGTTTTCTAAGTTACGATGATTCTCGGAGCACCAAAATTCCAGGAACAAGCTAGTTGATGGAGAAATTCTCAGCGCCCCGGAGACAAATTTCTTAGTAGTGTGTTTAATAGTGACCGAGTAATGCGCGTCTTAATCTGCGCGGATTTCTGACGTCACTGAAAGTTATCAGTTTTATACAACGTCGTAACATTTTAATGTGTTGTTCCGGTCTGTATTTACCGTCGTTGTCCATCTATTTAATACATTGAGTGAGAGGAAAATTATATTTGACAGATTTGATTAGGCTTTTCTGAGAAATTCGGATGAAAATTTTCTTTTACTCCAAAAAAAAGGAACGCACACCTACTGTCGTCTGAAATTGTATGTGGCTCTTTCCACAGTAATGGGGTACATTTCTGTGACATACAAGATCTTAGGTCACAGTTCAGTTTAAATGTCTTAATTTTGTTTTTAAATTATCCAGCTAAACTGAGGAAATAACTTTTGCACGAAGGAGTAAGAAAAATAGTCCTACAACATACATTTCTGAAAACCACGTGCACAAATTTTCCTATTACGTATGTAACAAAGACAGAAACAAATGTCACAAAATTGTCTGTCCACGTTACATACGTAATAGGAAAATTTGTACACAAGATTTTCAAAAATGCATGTTGTGGCAGCAATTTCTTACTTTTTTGGGCAAAAGTTATCTCCTGAGAATAGTACAAGGAAATTTCTTTAATTTTGGGATAAACTAAAGACACCTGAAAATAATTATTGACTTATTTTTCAAATGTACCCCATTACTGTGGAAAGAGCCATGTGTATTACACGTTACGTAACATGTATGGCAGACCCAACAAGGTCACAAGCCTAGACAATTGGTGCAGATGAAATTTACAATGCTTCACATGAATGATGTGAAATTTCGCTGCTCCGTGGCGGCTAATTTACACTTGGCTAGCTCGGTGGTCGAGTCAAGACGTCTGCCTTGTTTGCAGGAGGTCTTGGGTTCCAGTCCCACCCGAGCACGCTATGAAGTTTTTCACTGAGTTTACAGTGTTAATAATTACGTCGGGTAAGGGCAAAAACTAACCCTAATTAACATTAAAGGTTATTGTATCATTTCAGCTGAACCAGAATTTACTTCATGAGTTGACCAAAACAAAACCTTACTCAAAGTGTTGATAGCAATATGCCAACAAATACCACTTTAATTTTGTTTAGTCCAAAAAGCTACCTCCTTCGAGAAGTACCAACTGAAATAGACTTTAAAACATGTTTGCGCAGTGGCGGATCGGGGGGTGGGGGGGTGGTTAAGGGGTTACAACCCTTTCCTTAAGCGGCGAACTAATGTTTAATGAAGAATTAAATAAAATATTGCATTAAAATTTCTCTCCTGAAACCTTGAAAAAGTTTTAAATTTCAAAGTTTTCCGGACCAACCCCATGCAACCCCCCCCCCCCCCCCCTCCCCCCCCCCTCCCCCAGGGCGTGTTTTCGGCACACAGTATAGAGCTACAACCCCACCCTTATCGAAACAGCCAGACCCACCTCTGGCGCGAACACATTTTTTAACATCACTTATAATACAAAACCATGTATGGATTTTGAAGGTTTTCTGAAGCATTGATGCATCTATGTAGCTGAAATTTCTGCAGGCTAGTTTACCACTATTCTTCTTTACATATGCTGTGCCCTTATTTCAGAAATCCGTAAAAAGTGTCGGCTTGCAAAATGATACGTTCTGCCTTTAAAGGCTAATGACATGAACACGCCACTCGATGCATTATTGCTAAGTCGGCGATGGGCTTTTAACATGTGGAGATCCTCCCCAAATGATGGCGTTACGACGTTGCAATGCTTTCCATTACCGAGTAGACATGAGGAGGTTTGGGGTGCCTTAGATGCATGCAACAGGCACTATTGCCGTTGGCTGCATAATATTAAACATTTATGCAGATACAGTTGAAGTATAAATACATGTACACCACTACCATCATCACCCAAAATGGTAAACAGGACTACCCGAACCATTGTAGGGTGTGCAAGCTATGTTTTAAGTACTGCATGCACGTGAGGAATTCCACAAAATCAAGAATTTAGTAAAGACTGTTACAAACAAATGGTGTAAGTACACCAGTTTTAACACTTGGTTGCATACAGTTGTATTTATACTTCCAACTTCAACTGTACATAAAGATACATATTGCTTATAATTTTTTTTATATAGGGCCACATTTTCCAAAGGTGTATTCCAAATTTAATTTAAAGGTTTTATTATAATAATAATAACATATGTTACTCTTGAGCGTAAAACCAGTCATAATGTGTCATTTTTAAAGGAGATTCGGGGCTTTCTATAAAAGGCATTAAATAAGCTTTCCAAATCGATGTATAGATATTGGTGATACGACAAAATATGGCTGAGAAATTGACAAAAGAATTCCGATTGTTTTGACGCAATTTGGGATGTTTCCAAAATAAATGCCGTGGAA
Source organism: Henricia sp. BOLD:AAB3569 (assembly GCA_037783545.1). Taxonomy (NCBI): domain Eukaryota; kingdom Metazoa; phylum Echinodermata; class Asteroidea; order Spinulosida; family Echinasteridae; genus Henricia; species Henricia sp. BOLD:AAB3569. The sequence goes on along the minus strand of JBBELK010000080.1, from coordinate 633,962 downwards.
TATGCTACACCTTCTCAAAAGCAATGTTTGGGATGTTTTCAAAGGGATTTAAAACAAATGGACGGTAGCTTTGTTTTGTATAATATTTGACATCATGATTTAAACATGTTATTCATTGTTTCAAAACAAAACATACAATCCGGTAATTCTACATAAACAGTGCATCATTCTGCATATTCATGTATCGTTGTTCATCCAATTAGATTTAATACCCCCATCAATGGTTGTATCTTAAGAGCGGTTACTATATAGATGTTTGTTAACTCATCCGTGCTGTTGAAATACGTGCTGCTATTGTGTTAGTCTCGTACCCAGACCTGTGGATGCTCGCACATCAGGTCTGGGGAATCACGATGCGAGCTCATCGCTGATAGGTTAAACGCCATTACCCATTCATGAGCCGTCGTTGATAGTACGTGCACTGCTATTGGTCAGTGTTTCAAATGCTATGCGGTACCTGTTGTGATTGAATTTGACCGAGATTGGGAGGGAATTCTTCGTGTTTGACGACGGACAACGTCATCAAGAAGTGCCAGCTACTAAATATGAACCTGTAATGTAATGTAATGTGGGCGAAGAAGGTACGTGTCATGTTTCTTGTAAAGACCATTTGTGGTGTGTTAAGGTACTGATTTGTGTGCAGCCTTCTGAGCTTTACCCACGGTGTTTATGATAATTAACAAAAGCTTCGCAGGGGTCCCGCACCGAAATTCAGTGCGGGCCTTAACCAATCAGTGATGAGCTCGCATCGTGATTCCCCAGACGTGCGAGCATCCACAGCAGGTCGTGGTTCGAGACTGCTATTGTGTCCGAAATGGACTGACAGTTTTCAACATGATATTGAAGTTAATATCAGCCCGGACAATCCTGCGGGAGCAATGTTCCAGGCCAGCCAAATATTTGCTGCCCCGGGGATCCCGGGGCAGTCTCTCGAAACCCCGGCAAGAATTGGTTTGCCGGAATCATTCTGTCAAGACGTGTGCAAACACCGATTTGAGAACGAATTGGCCGACTTTAGGTTAGAGTACTAGACGCATTGTAGACAAGGCACTTTTATATATATATACGATGGTTGCACTCGATAAGCTCTTTGCGTAACGCTCCTTACATAACGCTCCTCGGAATGTCTTCGCATATGCAACTTTGTATGCACCGGATTGGCCCATCACAATACGGTGATCTTCATAATTTAACGGAGCGCGTTCAGATTTTCCCAGAATATGGATTTCGTTCTAACCTAGCAATCATATCAAATAGCTCCCCAAAATATTATCCATGGGAATTTCCAATTTGGATGCGGAAGCAAAAAGGTCCGTGTAATCACTGCACTGCTTTATGGAACCAGATATAGTAGGTTACAAAACATAGGTGGTTTTGACGATATCCTTGAAAATACACGGATTGAGAGCTGAAATTTCAGAATGGTAATGAGAAAAATATGACAATGGTATATGGGTAATTCCCAAAATTAGGGGTCAAAAACTTTGGTGTCCCGGTTATGGACGACACCCTGTGCTTCAAAAATCGCCACTCATGATCGCATATTCTCAGTAATAGACTGTTGCCTGTATGGGACAGCACCAATTTCTTGAATAACTTATTCTCTGATTACTGACAAATATTTAAAACAAAAGACCATAAAGGCTCATGATTTGTTCCATTATATTGAATAGGAATTTGGTGTCCCGGGTTACCTACGCCAATGAAAATTAGCTGTAGAATGATTTTGCATTAACCTTGGAGCCTTATCCACACATAACCGTTAAATTTAAGTGGCATTTACAGAAATAAATATTTTCTACTGGAAAACCACTTTCAATCACTAAACACACTTGAAAATCTTTAAAACCTTGACACAATTTGGACCCCTAATTTTGGGAATTACCCATATCAAAATGTCAACACCCATAGAAAATGGGGGTGTAAAAAAGGGCTTACAGGTCAAAGACTGACCTTTGAAAGAAGGTCCTCCGTGCGTCAATTCTTGAGAATTGCGGCCTTTCTAAATGTCCGGAAATTATGCCATAATAGTAGTGAAAATGGCAGTAAACGAGGTATTTGTGGAGATTTAAACTTCGGCTTTCAGACAGAATGAATCTTAAGAGCTTTTTGCAATTGCAATGGAACAAAATTACCACTCGTAGGGAAATGACCGAGGTTAAAGAGCTATTAATGAAAAACGGAGAAGACAGAAGGAGACAGCTATCCGATTCGTGGCGGGGTAAATGGTTTTTGGAACGACTCTGTTTCAATAATCAATATGCAAAAAATTAATTGTCCATCTGCCGGGAAGACACTGAAAATTCTCTTTGCGCGAAATGAGGCTTATACGCCTCGAGTTTTGCTGCAACCATATTTAGTCAGAATTGTGAAATTCACTCGTATTTTACTCGACAAGTTTCTAAATTTCAATTCCATTTAGTCGTACAACTCTGGCTCAAAATATAGTTAAATATAGGGGACTAAAGCTTTGGAACTCGCTCTCCAATTAACTTCAAGTTTCGTCTAATCTTTTCACTTTCAAGCGATTATTTTAATCTATTTTAATTCAAACTTACCGTTGATTCAATTATGTAGTTAACTTAGTATATACCTTACTTATTTTGCTTTGCTGACCTGATTGATCTGTATTGTTTGTCCTATTGTCTTGTAGTTTAATATGCATCTGTGGTAATGTATTCAGCAGGCTCCTTGAGCCCTACCTCATGTTATCCTAACTGATTATTCAATCCTGGTATCCAATGTTACATGACTTTTGTACCTTTTGGTTTAGGCTCAATGAGCTACCTGTTTGGGGCTCACGCCTACAAACTGTGCTTCTTAGTGAGCTCCTCTGCAGTATCCTAAACTGTTTATTTTTATAGTACCTCCAGACTAGATTGAAATATTATTGTATAAAAATATTTTTTGCGTGCATATTATGAAAGATTTGATATTGTGGAAAATATAAATAAACCTTGAAACTGGTGCCGCAATTGGTACAACCTTAGTGCACACCTTAGAACTATGTCTTCTCTGAGCTTCTCTGAACTTGCTCAGTTGGTAGAGCAGTTGGCCATGTAAGCCAAGGACCTGGGTTCAAATCCCAGTCGGGGCACTGCAATTTTCTCGCGTTTCTAAATTCATCTCCAAAGATATTTTCTATCAAATACTTCTTTAAGATTTAGGAACATTGCTAATCCAGAATACGGGCTTGAAAGCAAAATATTATATAATTTAATATCAATGGAGTAATTTTGGTTTTTGATTTTTGAACATTTCAAACGACCACGGCATGCCTATATATACGGCGATGTTGCGTGCTGTCTGCCGCGTTAGACCCATCACTGTCCCCCAGGAATAATCTTACGTGGATCAAACATCCGTTCGGTCTTCGGTCAATAATGCTCTCTCAATTTTATTTAAAAATAATTAAAAAAACCAAAACAAAATCGCACCCGTGGCATTGACCTACAATCAGATAACGTATATGAGTCTTATTCCTGGTTTAAAACAATAAGCACAAGACACTAATAACGCGGAAACTAGTGGGATGTCTTTTTTTTTCGATGACGCCAGAACGCCACTCATCCCCCAAGCCCCGTCTCCCCGCTCCCGCCTCCGGGGCATTAGTGATAAAATCAACGATTAAATTTTGTTCATGAGGACAAAAATTGGGGCGGACGTGCGAGAAATCACGACACATTCCGCGCGTCAACCACGCGAGTTTTATGAATGTGGGGTGTATGTTGCCCTTTGTGACGTATTAGTACACAAACGAAAAAAGAAGGGTAAAAGGAGTTCGTACATGGACGTGTGTTTGGGTTGGTCGACGTTGACATGATGATGTCATAGCGACGTCAGCTTTGTTTACATGCCTGCGTTTATGTGTATCGATCAAGACGATTCTTATATCATGTGAAATATAAATATATTCAGCTTTATTTCAACTTTATTTCAACATGTGATCTGGCAGTGTACAAAAACAGTAGAATTTTCCCATTCGATTTAATGCGCTGATCCCCTGGAAAATTGTCGCAAATTTCTGTTGATCTCCATAGGCCTATAGAAAATCAATTTTTAAGCATTTGCACCCATTTTTTTAAATCAAAAAAAAAAAACCAGTTTCCCCGGTTGCGACGAAATGAGAAAATGTCTCCAACCGTAAGAGGGCGATCTACACATTTAAATGGTGAGCGATCTGGGTAGGTACACATCATTATTTTTTAGTAACAGAGGAAAATGTAGGTAGAGTGCCCGTTTTAGCCGTGATTTCCCCGTGTAAAACTTCAAGTCGTGCACGCTCCGTGAGCAAAAGTCCGCAACTTGTTTCCTTCATATATGGTGGGGTGAGCTTAAATTATGAATTAAACAGAGATATTATACGCACAAGTTCACTAGTAATGTTTGTGATCCGATCCCATGAGCCTTTGCGAATGCGTACATGACTTATACGTGCCTTTACGGTCCCCCCCCCCCCCCCCCACCACCCCCCCCCCCCCCCCCCCCCCCCCCCCGCCCCCCACAATTTACTGCGCGCTGCGTATGATGGGATACAAATCTAGTACACCTTGCCTCGGCGTTAAATCTTCTCGTGTAGAATCGAATGAGAATGCATAGTTCCGAGATTGCCCAGTTAACTCCGCCCCTTAGATATTGTTGCTATGTGCTCACAAGCCATCGCAAAAAAATGGCGACATGTACGTACAAAGCAACGGGACTCGGCATGGAAAGCACAGATTCATTGGAGAAAACTCAAAGGTATTTGTGTTTTAGGGTCGACAGTTGCCGTAGCACACACTGAGCGAAGGGCTAGTAATGCAGGGATGACATATATTTATAAAAATGCGCTTTCCTACCTTTGAACAGCGAATCGCCCGACATTGAAACCAAAATTCACCCGGTTACTGGCGCATACAACATATAAACTGTATGGGTAAAAACATTGCGTGATTGTGATCGATGATTGCATCACTTTGACCTTTGTGGGCGCCGTCTGTGATTGGTCGCGGGTTCGGCTTGATTGACAGGTCGGAACTATGCATTGGCAGGTCAGTGGAGCTATCGTCCGCTTCAAACTCGTAAAACGCGGCGAATTTGTGTTTTTGACACAAATGTTCGCTGGTATAGCTCAGATACAGATTCAACCAACTGTATATCTGTTTTGGGATTATATCCGTGTCTAGGGGTGGAATAATTGAGATTACTGTCCGGAAACCCGTTGTCACGGTAATCCGTGAAGCCGAGCGAGTGCGTGTCGCGAATTCTGATTCGATTCTACACGAGAAGATTGAACCCCGAGGCAAAGTGTACTAGATTTGTATCCCATCATGCACTGCGCCATGTACCGCGCGCAGTGAATTGTGGGGGAACCGTAAAGGCACGTATTGCACCTTCCTTTCCATTAAAAAAAGAACAACGAATTCTTGAATTTTCTGCCAGTCAGACACAAACACAAAAATAATTAAATTTAAAACAAAATCACAGAAATTTATCTGACGACCTTTAAATGGTTAAACGCGGTTTTTGTAATGGACAGTGAATCGTGTGCTGATTTCCCCGCCAAAATTGACCTGTTTTCCGGTTTTTACTCGAATCACATTTCAGCAGGTCTATTAAGTGAACGTGTACGTGCGATTAGACGTCACATTTATTCCCCAAAATGGACGACCGTGTCATTTGGGGCCGTCTCGCCCCGGGAGTAGCTCGCATTAAGAAACCGCTCGCCGTCTTGCAACCGGAAACGGGCTTCTTTTAATCGTAGCTCGGTAAATTGATGTTTCCGGGCTCCACTCGGCAAAAACAGCGATGATGTAGGATGACGGCGTCCATCAGCAGACTTCGGAAGCAATAAATCGCGTAGACGCTTTTAAAGTCTGAAATTTTCATTGTGTTTTTTATAATTTTAATGAGCGTGGATCTGCCGCAGATTTCTTCTTATGGTCGCGAAAACTCGACCTAGCCTGCGCGACTTATTCTACTTTTTTCAGAGCGGTCAGTGGCTTTGCAAAATTTCTTGAAAGCATGGACACAGTTTTTCATTGTTTATTCGGAACGTAGATGAGGTACTGAGTTGACTTATACACAGGTTGGTTTTTATCATACACATCCTCAATTACACATGGAGATAACGCCGTATGTAAGTTTTCTAGTCATGAAATACATCGTTCAACAATGGAACACAGCACAATATAAGAATTGTTTCAAAATCACAAAAATATAATAAATACCACGACCATGTAAAACATATTTTATTCACGCAAGATTATCAACTGGTCAACCGCGTGAAGAGTGACCATACCGCGTGTAGATGTTCACAAATTAGGCACCACACTTTGCTCTTGACAAGCAAAACGATCCATTGCCCCGGGTTTACGTCTTGCCCAATAAATCACATCTTAGCATCTGACAGATCACTCATAAGAGTGGATTCACACTGAAGGGGCGTTCACAATATCGCGGAAAAATTACACTGCCGCGCTGCGATCACCGCATTGCATGAGCTACCAATCGCTGATCTTTCCAAAATAGAAAATTCAACTCCGGTAACTTGGGGCTTCTCTGATATATCTCATTGGCTGCGCGTTGGAAAGGTCAAAGTTGAACAAATTTGAACTTTGACCCATGCAGCTGAAAACGTTTTGTGCGTCGCGATAGGCCGCGCGCGCAAAACCATTTTTCCGCGATAGTAGGTGCGTTCAGACGATCGTTGTTAACTTATAAGTAAAGCGGGCCTCCCACTGTGCGATTTTGGCCACGAATTAGGTACGATTGGCTACGATTGGGTACGATTGTGTGTAGAGTCTATAGACAGTCTCCGATAATCGTACCAATTCGTAGGAAATTCGTGGCCAAAATCGCACAGTGGGAGGCCCGCTTAAGTCGTTGGTATGGGCGCTCGTGAGTAAGTAGTGACCGTGTGGACGCACTTACTTACAAGTTAACAACGACGATTTACCAACGAGAAATCTTATGAGTAGCGCGCTACTTACGAGCGCGCACCATTGGTATATCGGCCGTGTGCATGCCTGCGCGTCGTTGTTAAAGCATCGTGTGGACACGCGTCGTTGTATGGGACTGTCGTTGTTAACTTTAATAATACAAATAATAACACATGCATTTGTAAAGCGCCATCTATCTATGTAAACATATTCCGAGGCGGCTGTTGCCATTATTACCGCTGCCATCAGGAAATCACCAGAACCATTTCGCTTCAACTAGGTGTGCAACCCGGCCAAGGCGCACAATCCTATCAGCAGTTAGATTGTGGCATTTCCCATAACAGCTTCCCATATATCGCTTGGGTTGACGAGGCAACTGGGATTAAGTGCCTTGCCCAGGGACACAGACACGTTGGTCGAAGTGGGGCTCGAACCCCCAACCTGGGAGTCCCGCTTCATACCCACTAGACCACACGTCCTCCACCTTCGAAGGTAGTGCCCGTCTGAACATGACTAGTGTGAACGCCCCTTAAGGAGGACGCTCCTTCTCAGAGGTCAATGACCAAAATGTTGTTGCGCAAGTCCAATGTAATAACTCCGGATCCACTCATTAGTTGTGGCGCGGATGTTTGCTGTTTTTGCCCGGTTCTATTTTAGAAACGTAACTTATACTTTCATTTACTTGCCTTAACTGGATGATCGATTGTGTCGCCACAGGATGAGATGAGAAGCCGTATTTCGGATCTACGCCGATATTAATACTACAGCCAAAGTAGAATTTATTGTTTCTTATTCGGAATCCATATTAAGAACGTTTACAGAGTTTCACCAATTTCAATTTGCGCAACAAACATTCGACACGAGAATGTTCTTCAAAGACAAGCTTAATCAAATTTAAATAAAATATTTTCTAATTAAAGGCAGAGGCTTGTCAGCAATGCGCGCGTGCCAAACTCGTGCCACGAAATACGGAGCTCCGTGCCTTTGCTATACTGTGTCTGTGCCTTTAAGTTGACACGCACTACTCGCAATAAATTAGGGATATTGGTATGTTGTCAATTTTATATTTGTTTTCTTCAAATGACTGTTTTCACCTATTCCTGTGACAAGGTGTGTCTGTCGTGCAGATACAATTGTCTAATCATCTACAAAATCATTCATAAATACAAGCGGAATGCATACCCTCAATAAAATATCTGCGTACACCTCACAATATCTATAACTTATTGTGAGTATAGTGTAGGCTATATATCGAAGTATTTACCGAATAGCTTCTTTACTCATGCATAAAGCTTCTGTGTGCTAAGAATTCCCATTTACTGTATTTTTGTTCAATCAAAAGGTGGAGAAATTATACGCGTTTTTTTCATTTCTTTTTTCTTTTTTTTTTCTCGTAAATATAAGGTCCCGAAAGATTCATAAATTCATAAATACCCATTTGTGTATTTTTCCCCGTTATAATCATTGGAAAGCAGAAAACATCCTTAATCTAAGAAATTACTTTTTTGTATTTTTCTAACAGGCTCCGAAAACATTTTCTTCAAATCTCCTCATTATGTGAGTTCCAAAGCAATTTATTGAACCTAACAGCACCGAGTCTCTGAGGGGATATTAAGTCATTATTCTTCACGAACGTAAAAACCTCGTCTTAATGGTCCTGTCGTCGCGATAATTTACAGGACGAAACTTTATCTGACGCAAGTATCACCTTAATTACGGACCGCCATATCGTACTCCGACCAGTACGGAGTATAAGCTCTAGTCGCGGAAAATGACATATTTCTTCCCAAGATTTCGTATCTTTTCTGATGAAAAGGGAATTAGAGACTGGTCATTTCCGTCAGCGGAGGAAAAACGGCTTGGTCCACTTAACTATCGACATGTTACATGGGATAGAAGTCGTTGTTAGTGGCGTTTTTAATTGAGAATGCGCCTTCCTGGCAACGGCGGGAGCTTGTATACGCGGGGTTAAGAGTGGTTTTAGCCCGGGGGAAAGAACGATCAGTCATCATGGTGGACTCTGGAGAGCGAGCAAAGAACGAGGTTGATTTGGCGTACAGTAAAACTGTTTTAACGTTTTCCCGTTTTGTTTGGGATTTGTATCATTTAAAGGTATAGAGCAACATTTGCAGTGACCCCATTTTTTTCACGAGTTAGCAATGGTACCAAACACCACATAATCTTATTTCAGTCCAAAATGGTATTTTGTGTGACAAATTAACAACTGAATGTGGTTTTCTGAAAAAAGAATTTTGCAAGAGACTTTTTACCATTCAACTCAACAAAAAAACCAGAAGTATTACTGCACCTATACAGTTGAAGTCAGAAGTATAAATACAACTGTATGCAACCAAGTGTTAAAACTGGTGTGCTTTTTTAAAACATTTTTTTGTAACAGTCTTTACTAAAGTCTTGATTTTGTGGAATTCCTCACGTGCATGCAGTACTTAAAACATAGCTTGTACACCTTGCAATGGTTCAGGTAGTCCTGTTTACCATTTTGGGTAATGATGGTAGTGGTGTACATGCATTTATACTTCTGACTTCAACTGTAGGCCTATGTGGCTGAAATTTCCACAGGGCAGTTTTATCAACATGGGCTTCTAATCACAAGGGGAAATAACGCCCCTTTTAACAGTTTACAAATCATGTGCTCTACTTTTACAGATGGATTACAGGATTAAAAAACTGTTACAAACGGCGTTATCGCCATGTGTGATTGAGGATGTGTATGATCAAAACCAACCTGTGTATAAGTCAGCTCAGTACCTCATCAGCTGTGTTCATTTTGGTGTCCCATGCACATGACGAAAATTTGATAAAATTATTAAAACAGCTACTTTCAAGAATACATTATTATTTTGTTGAAATATGTTTGCGGTATAGTTAGTGAACCATTCCGAAAAAGTAAATTTACCCCTATCATTCTGCTCTGTCATTTGTCTAACATCGTTTTGAAGCCCCTGTGGGAAAAAAACGGATTTCGGTTCTGTCGCAAAATACTGCAAGGAACCGTGTGTAATGGTTGTGAATAGAAAGAAATGTCAAATTATGGAAATGTAGCTTGAAATTTGAGAATTTCAACAGACACAGTTTGGTATTCCAAGAATCTACTAAGTCCCCGCTGACGAAATTGTGAGTACATTGCCGGCAAGTCTTTCTGACCTGTATTCGACCGTTAATAATTTAATTGTTTCGTAAATTCGTTTATGTAAAAGCTATTAGCTTTTGCAAGTGTTTTTTTGTTTTGTTTGACGGTCGGAATTTAAAGGAGATGTCGAGATCACATTTTGAGCGCCCCATTTTTCCCATGGGCGTTGAAAGTTTGATGTGTCATATTTTTCTCATCACCATTCTGAAATTTGGCTCTCTCAATCCATATATTTTAAAGGATATCGTCAAAAAACAACCGATGTTTTGTAAACCAATTTATCCGGTTACATTAAAAGCAGTGCATGATAACACCAACCTCTTTGCTTCCACATCCAAATAGAGATTGCCAATTTTCATGTTTTCTTCCCATGGATAGTATTTTGAGGAGGTATTTTATATGATTGTTATAGCGAAATAAATTTTCTGGAAAAATCTGAACAAGCTCCTTTAAGATAGATACGTAACTGACGATTTCACGCGTGGAAAATGAGCGCCATAGATGCTCCATTTCAGAGAGCAAGCTGCGTGAATAATACCCGGATGTTAATGTAAACAAGCGTGATGACGTACGTGTGACCGACGCAACGAAATCGAAATGCGACGTGATTGTTCAATTTCTGGAAAGCAGTTCGGTAAACATATATAATCATGTATTTCTTCACTTTTTTCATTCAATTTCACAGCTGGTTATGTTCAATTTCGTCTCAAAAATTCCTGACTTTGCATTTGTCACGTTCAATAATTTCGTATTTCGCCCACGTTGGTATTTGTCGAAACGATTTATTACACATTTGCATTCTTTTTCGTCTTCAGCAGTTGCCAAAAAACGACGAATGAAGCAATTTTGTCATTTTTAAAAAAATCAATTTCACATGTATTTCATTCGAAATCATCCACAGAACTTTTTACTGAGCTCTACCTGATCGATAAATCATGAAAAACCCCGAAATTAATCCTTACATTATGTAGAGACAAATTCCAATAAAATCCGACGAATGACATGTTGAAATCGATTGACCATTGGTCATTTTGGAACGATAACGACAAATTCATTGTATTATTTCCGAGTTTCACAGACTCGTTTTAAGGGACGAAACTTAATGATTTTGATTGAAATTTTTTTTTAAATCGTAATCTATTTTCAACGTTACGTTTAACTCAGTAATTCCGTAAAAATATTCAAACATTTGTGAATTCTGCGGCAATAATTATATATCACTAACCTTTAATAAATTAATTATAAAACCGAAAGAACGCCGATAGTTTAGGGCAAACAGACTAACAGACACAACACAATAATGTGTAGCCCACTTAAAACTATCATTCAATGAAGTTTGCCAACTCGAATAGCGGCCATGACGATTTCGCATATTCGCAAAGAGTTCCCCATCTTTTGCTGTGTTTGAGGGTAACAATGTAGCGGTAATCGAGTCTAGATCCAGTTTAGATCACAACGAAACGCAATGTAGAAAACCCACTGGATCAAAGGCCTTATTCCTTTTCATGGCGGCCATTGTAGGGAGCAACATAATCACCGTGCGTCGTAAATTTGTGGTTACATTGCATTGTCACATCATTTAAAAAATAAAAATAAAAATTGATTCCCATGGCTGTCTCTGCAAATTATCTATTGGCCCGGACGAAATTCGAACAAGAGCCAAAACGTGGAAGGCGACAAACGTGCCAGATTGTTCGCAGAGGTTTAGGCTAAAAATAAATCACATTTCGACAGTGTCCCATCAAATTTAGTAACATAGTTATCATTCTCGTTAAACAACTTCAGTCAAAGAGCTGCCTTTGGGTGTTTTTTTGTAAAAATTGTAAGACGTTCATCAACTCTATAAGAGGCGAGCGGCGACAACTCGTATCGGTTTTACCAAAGCCAGAAGCATGACTATTACTTCAAATTGAGTAACAAAATCCACGCGCGATCGGGCTTCTTATCGGCTCAGGTTTCCAAATTGGTTCGATTAATAATTTAGAAATTGTGGAGTCGCCAAAACGATTTAGCCAGTAGCCGTTTGGGGCAACCATTATACAAGAGACAGGAAAATGGGAAATTAAAATTGGTGCCGATACGGAAATCTGTGATTAGAAAACAGATTTCGTTACATTCTGTTTGTGCGTGTTTGCTGTAATAATGGAGACGGGCGTAATATTACGTCAGCATTTTGGGCTGTGTTCGCAATTAGGACGACCGCAAATTTTTCCCAGAATTTTGATCAAAAGTTATTAAAAATGAGATTTCTCGGAAACACCCCACGCACGCATTCAGGTCTAATTTGTATTGTTAGTGATATAGATATGTGTAATAATGACGTCACATGTTGTTTACAACAGTGCGTTATGGGATTGGGTACGAATATATCATATCTTGCAAATGATATATTGTGCCTTTAAAGGCTTGTTATTCCCATTCTGATAAAAACACGTCTTTAAACGAATGTAATTTTAGTCGTGAGGGGAAGCATGAAAGTATCGTTGACGATTCCGAATGCGACCTCGTATATAGAATTCAAATATGGGATTTTGGCCTCGAGCGAAAAGGGGGAAATTTTAAATTATAGACAACATTTCGTTTGTCGTCGGCCTTAATTAGTGCATCAATTATGAATTATGCATAAAGTATAATATTTATTAATCCATTTGCATATACAAGGCCGGGGGGTGATTAATAGTCTTTGTTAATGGAGGTCTCTTTTCTTTTTTATCTTTCTTTTTTTGTATGCTCAAATCTACAGGTTCTTCCAACTTGTTTCCTGATATTCGATTTATTTTTGGGTCATTACATGTATCCCTAAAATAAATCACCTAGCCTATTAATTGGGGCAAGCCGCGGGCAGGTGTTTGGGTCGTATCTTAAGTGATCTCTGAGAGGGGTGGTTATCTCGTTGAAGGGTTTGTCCCCAATCCAAATCATGCCGTGAGTAAAAAAAGTAAAGAAAGGTGATGGTGCTTTCCCATTTAGTGACACGTCTGTTCCGTTCGACTTGTTTTGATTGTTTGAAATAAAAGTGAATTAATTTCCAAAACTTGTTTTGTCCAGCTGTGCCTTTTATTGTTTTGAGTATATATATATATATAGACATTGGTGATATGGGAGAGTTCCCCAGGTTTTAGGTTGTGCGAGTAAAGGAACGTTTTTTAGTTCCTTTTTTTTTTTAGAAAGAGCTAGCTTTCTGGGCTTCCGTGTGCCCTTTATCAGTTGCGGTGGATTCAAAATGAATTGGTCGCTTGCAGTGTGGTTAATTTTAGGTAAATCTTTACTTTACGATATTTTTCTTTTCTTTACAATACTGTGTTTCAAGACCACCAGTTGGCTTCATAGCTCAATTGGTAGAGCGTCTGCACGTTAAGAATAAGGTCCGTGGTTCGAATCCCGGTGGAGCCAAGCCGTTAGAATTACCCACCCCATTTTATTTCCAGGGAGGCACATTAGTCACAGACGTCTCTCTTGCAAAAGCATAAATCTTTCTTTGTTTTTTTCAATCATGAGAAACTAACCAGCAGGCATATTTTCCATTATGTATGAAAGATCAGTAATAAATTCGGCTTGAATTTCACACTGATGTCAACAGGCAATGGCATATCATCTCTGTATCCATACAAAATGAAGTAAACAACTTGCATGCCTCTAGCAACTAGATTCCTAAGTAGTGGCGAGATCATTTTTGTCTTCTCCAGTTTCAAACGTTCACTGCGTTTTGCGTTTTAAAATGGAGAAGACATGGTTTGAAAACGCTTGAGGAAATTGACTTACTAAGTGTTGTCATCAACAGAAATTGTTTGAATGACGATTGTAACATTAATTTGCACGGGTGGTGAGAGTAATATCTAACGTGTGCCATCAAGTCGTTCAAAACTCGTTTGTCAATCGTTCAAACGGATTGTGCAAACGCGAATACTGAGTGACAGGCGGTAACATGTGTAAGGAAGCCGTTCGAAACGGTTTTTCCAAGCGTTTGAACGGCATGTTTAAAAGGGTATTTCTGAAGGTGCTAACGGCAATGTGCGATTAAGTCGTTCACAACGCGTTTGTCAATCGTTCAAACGGATTGTGCAGACGCAAATACTGAGTGACAGGCGGTAAAATGTGTGATGAAGCCGTTCGAAACGGTTTTGCTACCCGTTTGAACGGCATGTGTTAACAGTTACTTCTGTATGTGTCAAAGGAAACGTGCGATCAAGCCGTTCAGAACGCGTTTATCAATCGTTCAAACGGATTGTGCAAGCACATGTACGGACTGACAAACGGTATTTAGTGTGATGAAGACGTTCGAAAGGGTTTTTCCAGCCGGTTGAACGGCATGTGTAAACAGTTACTTCTATGTGTGGTAACAGAAACATGTGCGATCAAGCCGTTCAGAGCGCTTTCTCAACGGCAGGGGCGTGCGTTGGATAACGGCATTTCATCATGCCGGTCCAACAACTCCGTAGAATGATTATGCTATCATTTTACACCGATAAAGTACAAACCGTTTCAAATTAGTTTCTCAAATTTCCACCAAAGAACGAAACGAAAGGTCTCGTCGTTAATGTTGTTATTAGATTTATTGATCGTGTCATTTCATTATTTTAAAAGTCGTGTTACAATGAAACGCTCATATTTCCTCTCTGTATTAAAGGCCAATTGTATCATTTGCAATTACCCAATTTTGTTTTTCATGAGTTAACAAGAGAAACCTTACTTAAAGTGTAATAGCAATGGTAACAAACACCGCATGAATTTATTTCCATCCAAAATGGTATTTCATGTTGGAAAACCGAAGGTGGGTTTCTAAAAAATTAATTACCATTCACTTGTGCACAAAATGCATATATAAAGGTTTTCTGAAGCACTAATGCATCTATGTAGCTAAAATTTCTTCAGGCTAGTTTACCAACATTTTCCCTGAGATATTTTACACTCTTATTCCACGAATCTGCAAAAAGTTGTATCTTGCGAATGATACATAGGGCCTTTAAAGCCCCCACTACATCATTCGCAGTGACCCGAAATTTTACTAAAAAGTGTTGATAGCAACGGTATAACAAACACAACATGATTTTTCTGTGTAAAATGATACCTTTGTGTGAAAAATTGCCAACTGAAGGTGTTTTTTTAATCATCTGCAAACAATTCCACTCATTCAACACAGAAACAATGCATAGATTTTTCAGTATTAATGCTTAAATTTCTACAACTGCAGTTTATCAACATTTTTCTTTACTTAGTGATGCTGTTGTTCCTGTTTTAAAAGGTTTTCCAATCATGTAACCTGTCTTTAAACACGAGGTTTTAGATCAAAGCATATACGTGTCTCTTCGACGAAGATACGCGTCGTGAAACATCATCCGTCGCCGTAAAAAAGCAGTGTGTGCGGACTTTCCGTCCGCAGTGGCAGGATTCATAATATTCGCCATTGATAGAGTCATTTCAACAGGTATACATTAACAGGGATGTCACGATCTTACGGAGGTTTTGTTCACAGTATTAGAAAGGAAGGATCCGTGCTCACTGAAAGGGATGACAGAATGGGGAAACCCACTTTGATAAATAGGGGAATCCGCCTACGCCACTGTGCATTCACGCATAGACTTCGACTCCTCTTCCTATTTTCTCCCCTTCGTGAAATGATTAATCGTCCGTCCCAGTGACATGCGCATGTGAGAGCATGCGTCTACGGATGAAAAAAATACGAGGGGGAAAAGTGGGATGTCTGGACGGTGTAAGGTCGATGGTACCATTGTCATCATTTTCATCGGAAATAATCTCCCTGGCGCTTTTATAAACGAGTGAAAGGGGAACGACTGGTCTATAAAAGCGCGGGAAAACGGAAGACGGGATATCACTTTGGCTTGAGGAAGGCATACGCGTGCACATCGTGATATTTGGTTCTAAGAAGTTTTTTTGGCCTGAATTTGTGTCTCTGATTAAGGACGTACGCTAGTTCGACACCGAAGGTTCATTCGATTCCGGTCTTTATTACTGCATTCACCATAAGGGCCTTTTACGGGTAAGTTCATTGGGTTTTTTTGTTTTTTTTAAATATCTGGCAAAATAGCTGTTAACTTTTGTGAAATTGTTGAAGCGAAACTGACAGAAGTGTATGTTACTCGGAATCGACTTTTGCGTCGATGTTTTTTTTTTCACCGGTAAAATTTGGTAATTTGTTTTTGTGTAAAACACTGTGCCTGGAACGAAACTTGGGATGAGAGAAAAGTAAGGCTCTTATCGGGACTTGAACCTGAGACCTCTGACCCACCGGGCAGACGCTCCACCAGCTGAGCTATAAGGCACAGTTACAGGAAAATCGATGTGGTTTGCATTTTCAAAACAATGAAATAAGTGTTTCAATTTTTTGGCATATTCAACTTTGTATTACTGTTTTCTTCCGTGAAAGTGACCGAACGGTTCACGAACTACGAATAAAAAGTGATAAAGGACTATAGCATGTACCGCCCATAGGCCATTTGCACGAGTCGCCATGACAGGGGGCAGTCAGATTGTCACTGTACGTCATGCACGAGTGGGCACTTTCTGGATCTATTGTCACATCATTTAAATGTGCACCCTGTCATGGCCGCCGCGTGCCAAGAGTCTATATACGTAATCGGGCATTAAAGTTGCACTGCCCGTGTTTGGGCCGATTTGGGCGTCAAATTTGTTTTTAAAAGTTAAATAGGTATTTTTCTAGAATAGAAAAAGTTATCAGCTTTCATTTGGTACCAAGAACGTAAAAATCCGTCAAGGATTAATGCCAGTCGATTAAAAACAAGAAATGATTAAAAGGCTGGCAGGTCAATTAATCGACAGGGTTATGACGTAAATGTACATGTGCGCGTACATGTGTACATTGTACACATACTATGTACATATGAGCGTACGCGCACATGTACAACATGTGAAGCACGTTTCAAGAAAAAGGCTTGTATCTCCAATTCCAATTTTAATCCTTTTACCGAAACACGGGCAATGCAACTTTAACACAGGAAACGATTACAAAAATGCGGATTTCGTGACTTTAATAGTCATTTTCATTTTTGATTTATCGTGTTTTCTCGTTCACGGAAACACCGTGTCGTTTTGCGAGACTACGCACATAATTTTTGTTCGCAGCTAGCTGTGGGTAACTTGTCACACCGGGATGATTTGTACTACATGTACCCGAATATTGTAGGAAATTTCGCACCTTTCTACTCGAACGGACGCAATCAAGTGTCACGCACGACGGTGGATTGAACTATGATTTTGATGAATCCCAATACGTATCGTGATCACGTACGTAACTATATAGTGGCTGACTATAGGCAGTAATTAGGATTTTGGCGCATGGGCCGTTTTTTTTAATGTATCCAAATCTTGTGACATTGCCTAGTGATAAGCTATTTCATTCACTGTTACTTTAAAGGCCCAATTATTTCTTATGATTCCTGGAATAATGGCGTAACACATTTAAAGAAGAATATTGGTAAACTAGTCTGCAGACATTTCATCTACATTAGACGCATCAATGCTTTAAAAAACCTTTAAAATCCATGCATGTTGTTTAAAGGGGACCAGCCTAAATAGGACAGTGGCTTTAAACAATTTCTCGAAAGACACAGTTTTTCATTGCTTTCTCGGAACGTAAATGAGTTACTGAGCTGACTTATACAGAGGTTGGTTTTTATTATACCCATCCTCAATCACACATGGAGATAACGCCGGTTGTTTTCCAATCGTGTAATCCATATAGTCTGTTACTATTTTACATGGTTGTGGTCATGGTTGAAGTCTATAGCCGATAAAATCACAAGTCTATAACAAGTCCCGCACAAGTCTGTCACAAGTCCAGTAACAAGAAGCAAGGGATGAACACGCACAAAAGAATGCATTTGTTGGAGTTCATTTGAATAGCTTGTGACTTGAATTAAGACCCAGGGACTTGTGGTGGACTTGTGAAGGCTTGTGAGGACTTGTGATGGACTTGTGATGGACTGGACTACAACCCTGCAGTATACCAGTCGGTCCCCCCCCCCCCCCCCCCCCCCCCTCCCCCCCTAGACCCATTTACTTAAGTATGAATGAGTCTGGGAATGATGCAATATATGAAGATATCGAATGTCGGCGCCCATACGACAAGAAATTATAAACACTCCGCCATATGTGATGTAACAGAGATGTCATTTTGTGGATTAAAACCACCCCGGTTGCATGCAACAGGCTAATTCGAACTGCGACACCAATACTATAATGCATTTTGCAGAGAGAAATGATCGGGTTTTTTAATGAATATTGCACTGACACGGCGCCATATGAATGGGATGCGAAACATTACTTCGACGGAAGAAAAGCAATGTACATGTACTCATAAGGTTTTTGTATTAATCCCACGAACCGACTTCTGACATTTTTGATACAAATGTTGATACAGATTAATTTGCTTTTTTTTGTTTAAAGTTGCACTGCCCGTGTTTGGGCCGATTTGGGCGTCAAATTTGTTTTTTAAAGTTAAATAGGTATTTTTCTAGAATAGAAAAAGTTATCAGCTTTCATTTGGTACCAAGAACGTAAAAATCCGTCAAGGATTAATGCCAGTCGATTAAAAACAAGAAATGATTAAAAGGCTGGCATGTCAATTAATCGACAGGGTTATGACGTAAATGTACATGTGCGCGTACATGTGTACAGTGTACACATACTATGTACATATGAGCGTACGCGCACATGTACAACATGTGAAGCACGTTTCAAGAAAAAGGCTTGTATCTCCAATTCCCGACGTCGGAAATTTAAGTTTTTGATATTTTTCGTTACAGAGACACGTAAGCTTTCTAAATTCGTTTGCTTGTGTAAATTAATTTGTTTAATCCTTTCACCGAAACACGGGCAATGCAAATTTAATGGGCTTTATCGCTAGTACTGTTTTTTCGTAAGTCACACAGTTTTCAGATAACGTCGGAAAATATAGATGTAGTTTTGATATAAATAATTTTGGGGAGTGAATTGATTTCCAAGTTTACTATAAAAAGCTGTGAAGATACACTTTCATAAAAACTGTATACCCACACCCCCAAAAAATGCGCCCTCTTTTGTTTCACCAATAGACCTGTTACATTTTTAGCATATATACAGGAATGTTCCAAAATTGTCAAATTGTAATCAAGAAGTTGACCAAAACCTTACTCAAATGGAAGATAGAAGTGGTTCCAACTGTCCAATGCAAGGATTCCCCCGAGATATATTTGTGTGAGAAAACGACAGATGAAGTTGAATTTATATAAATGAGTGTGCGCACGTATTTTTTTACAAGAGCGCTAAACTAGTCCCCTGTCTACCGTGGTATTGTGACTTTGCTTTCCCTGCAGTATAGCCAGGGAACCAGCCTAAATAGGACGGTGGCTTCGTACAGTTTCTTGAAAGTCTAAACACACTTTTGTTATTGTTGTCTCCGAAGGCAGATGAGGTACTGAGCTGACTTATACACAGGTTGGTTTTTATCATACACATCCTCAATCACACATGGAGATAACGCCGTTTGTAACAGTTTACCAATCCTATAATCTATCTAATGTAGATGAGGTACTGAGCAGACTTACACACAGGTTGGTTTTTATCACACACATCCTCAATCACACATGGAGATAACGCTGTTTGTAACAGTTTTCTAATCTTGTAATTTGTCTTTAAAGACTGGTCATAGTAAAAGGTTTAAAATGAATGCACACATAAATATCAATTAAAGTAGCCAATATTTTTTGGCGGGAATTCCAAGAAATTCATTTTTGAAATTGGGTCACTGAAAACTCGCGCCTAATCCACCGCACGTCACTCACGTACGAAATCTAGTAAAATGGCCCAAAATGCCGATCACGAACGGCCAAATACACACTTGACGCGACAAGTTTTCGCCGACGAGCCACGAACTGCCGGGTGGAGCAAAGCTTTTCGGACTAGTGTTCGTGCGTAAGCTCAGATCTGACACGGCACAGATATTCCGACCTGAATAATAGAATTTCAGTCCCTTAACAGATTTGCCAACAACTCGATTTGCGCGGGAAAAAATTTGATGGCGGAAAAAAGCCCGTCTCAATACACTTCCGGTCACATGTGTTGACTTTCCTATTAGCGTTTGTGGGGAAAATAGAATGTGACCGGACTTTTAACGAATTCAACTTTGTTTTGAAGTAACCTGTGATGTAAAACTGACGTTTTGTGGCTAAATTTGAATCCGATTTTTCTAATGCGTTTGTTTTTCGCGCTATTTTTAGCCCTATGATGTACTTTACGCATGTACCTTTCTCCACACACGATGGTATATTGGGGGAAAAAGCATTTTATCGTTTTTAAATTTAGGCTATGCACTTCCATGTTATTCGAATTCTTCACTTTCAAAAGAAGCTGGAGTTCAGAAAGTCAACATACTATTTTGTTGTTGCTACGTGGTGCACGACGATGCCTAACGACCAAGAGTCAGAGCATACCGTATACAATGTTTATGAGTTGCCCAGATGTACGGACGTATAAAGTTGCTAAATCGTTGAGTTTTAAAATCAACATGCTCGGACGTTTCTAATGTCATGTCGTGGCTACCGTACACAATACTTTGTTCAACACAAGTATATAGTGCCTATATAAATCACTTGAAATCCAAAGACACGTTCCCTCCTTCGCGGCTCTCTAGGGAGAAATGGTGTACATCCTCCGTGAATGGAAGGCAAACAGTTGATCGGTGTTTTCGTCCAAGTCACTTTCGTAATTTCCCTAAAGCAGTTAAAGTATTTCCGGTTTGCACTGTAAAACCCTGCAGGCAAAAACGATGCGAAAGTCCAAGTACAAAAGTGCCAACAAATCTTGGTTGCGTTTTGTGAGAAGGCAATGGTTCGAAAACAGTGAGTTACAAAATAACTTGGCCGGAGAACAAGTCTTGCACCAAATTTACAAGTTGTATCCGAGCGCTATTCAAAATATATTGTTTCTACAGAAAAACAATCTCTGGGATGATCGTTGTCCGTTTTCCTTTTCAAGTTCTGAAGTTACACTTTCGCTTTCAAAGCATTTCTTTTCACAAAATGTTTTCTTTGAATGTGTTTGCGTGGGAAACGACGTCCGAAATATTTCACACGTATTTAGTATAGAGAATGCATACACGTGGCAAAGTCCGATTAAACGGTTCGATTACAGCGTTGCCAGGAGGATCATTGACACTGAAGAAACACGTTAAGTATTCATTGCGGGATTGGAATTCTAATAGTAAGCTTAGCTAAACATTAGAATATGAGAAAATTAGAGCATTAGAATCGTAATTATTTAAAGGCACACTATCTGTGCTAAAGTTTTGTTATGAGAAATACTGCAAATGTATATTTTTTACGTGCTGAAGATTAATTTAAATGAGACATAATGCTCTGCAGATTTCATCCACAGAGCTATTAATAATGATTTTTAAAACATTTTAGATTACAGAAGCTGAGAAAAAAGTTCAATTTTGTAAACTTTTTGGTGGGTTCGAAATGTTTTATTCGGAATACTGCTTGGGTGTCCCTTACAGATCAATGTATATCATTGTAAGATTATTTTTTTTACGGATTCCTGCATATTTGTGTCAGACGAATTCTGGTAACCTACCTTGCTGACATTTTAGCAGCAATGCTTCAGAAAACCTTTAAATGTCAACTATTTGATTACGTTTTTCTTGTTAACTCATGAAGCAAAATTTTAGGTCATTCCAAATGATACAATGTGCCTTTAACTGCTAATTACTAAACCAAATCCGCTAGAATGCAAAGTTACTTTTTCTAAAATGCAAAACAGCAATAACAACACGAAAAAATGGAATCAAATACAGGAATAAATACCGAGAAATCTTATTTGTAAAGGTTTTGGTTGAAGTTTTTGAAGACACCGAATCCAAAAATATAAGAAACATGCGGATGGACATTTAGTAAATACAGCGATATTAGCCCCAGGCGTCAAATCAGTGCAAAATATTACAAGAATTTTTCCAATCTTCAATCCATTCGTCAAGGGGCTTAGTGAAATTGTAGCCGGTGGAGTAACACCTTGTTCCAAGTTAAAATCAGCCTTTGGGTCCATGTTGTTCATCCATAGGATGAAGAGAGTTTTAGCCGACGTGCCTGGAAGTGAAACATGTTATGTTCGCTAATTGAGTGCGTGGTCATGAAAAGCTGTGCGTCCGTGTTGCACAACGGGCGTGCCTTCGGCACCCATTTCAATTTTACCACACACACGTGCCGCTGAGAATGTTTGAGACTTGTTGAAATTAAGTGTTAAAATTAAAGATTACAGGATTGGAAATCTTATATCGGCGTTATCTCCATGTGCAATTGAGGACGTGTATGATAAAAAACCAACCTGTGTCAGCTCTGTACCTTGTCTACGTTCCAAGAAAATGAAAAACTGTGTCCATGCTTTCAGGAAATTGTGCGAAATCACGGTCCTATTTAAGCTGGTTCCCTCTGGCTATACTGCATTGAAAGCGGAACCATAATACCAGTGGCCTACATTCCTTCTCATGGGGGCGCCCTTGTAAAAAAATGTGAGTGCCCACACAATTAAATTCATATTCAATCATTGTTCTCAATTATAAAAGGGTATAATTATCTTGGGCGGAATCATTACATTGGACAGTTAGAACCTACACTTCAATCTTCCATTTGAGTAAGATTTTCCCGCTCAAAAATAATGGGTTTAAAGGGCCCCTTATTTAGGATTTTTATCAATGAAATCTATGCTTTAAAACCACTTTACCCAGTTAAAGTCATACAAATCCTATTTGGAGCTTGCTTTGGGGGTTAAAACAAATGTTTTTAGTTTTTATGCTAATGAAAATATGCATATTCATGACCAAGGTCACGACGTCACAAGAGGCAAACACAGGAAAATCACATTGAACTGTGTACAAAAGATTCCACTTTTTTTTCAATTTTCCTGAAACTTTTGTAATCCATGGCTGTTTGAGTTTGTTTTACATGTTGCCTGCTGTAAGCCATGACAAAACTGGGGGTAGAAACTGCAGCAATTTGCCACAAGTCCAACTTGAAGTCTTATGTTTTTTCTTAACTTTTCTCTTCTGTCTTCCTTATGTGATGCACTCAAAACAGCGCCCTCTGTCTGTGATTTATTGCAATGAAATCTTCAAAGTTGAAAAATGCCACCTTTTATTGATTTTACATCCAAACGAACAATAGTATGTCTTGCTGAACAAGTAATCCGTCATTATGAAGCAAAGCTTAGGCACAAAGTTGTTTAGGATGTCACAGGCCCTTTAAATAAACAAATGTTTTGAAATTAATTTGACTCTTACAGAGAACCGCAGATAGTTGTATTCGCTCTGGCAAAGAAAATAAAGTCCGACGGCTCCCATGATAGCAAAAAACATTTATTGTGCGAAATGATATCAAAAATTATTTCTCCTTAAAAAAGAGAAAGAGAAAAATAAAAAGAAGTGTTTGCCAAAGAGACGAGTAAACAAAAATCATTACAGTTGCGTCGGCGTGCGTGGTGTGTAGGCTACACCGTGAAACGGCGAAGAACCACCGCCCATTTGCTCCACATTTACCGCTTCATTTGCATTTGTATTACAAATTTTTCTCACAGCATTCGGTTCAACGGAGCTGTTCACTTTTTCCTTCGAATCTCGAATGCTCGATAAAACACAATCTCAAGGACCGTGAATGACCATGATCGCTACCCACTCATAAAAAAATCGAAGCCCGTATCATTTTTCGATCCACCGAGTCTACGCGAGTACTCCGTCCACGCTCATTGAATTAAGTTCTGCATCATATGTCTGACTGAAGCTTTGTCGAAGTTACCTTGAAACGAACAGAGACTGACGGCTCAGTCAAGCGTATGGCGACGCCTGAAACTACGGTCAACGTTTTTCCAAGACGTTGCTCTATACTATTAAAGTGTTTCGGTGAAGTACAGTTTTTAAGAGTCGGAAAGTGTATACTAAGAAACATTATCCCACGCCTCGGCTCTACAGGCAACGGAAGCGGCCTGATTATAGGTTATTGGATTACGACACAAAAAGCCGCTCGAAATTAAGGAAACCCGAAATTGAGTTAAGATTTATTACGACTTGGGGAAACTCACAAAATAAATTTGGATTTTTATTGTAAAAGGCGGGAAAGTTGGCGGATATCACCTTTCAAAGGGAAATTGTAATATGCAGTCGTTTGCTAGAGGCATAAAATTGAAAACCGTAAAAGGTTAATAAGGATGTTGCATGTTGTAACGCCTTAGAGGGGCAGTGTGTAAGTGCGTTCAGAAGTAAATATTTTGACAATTTTGTGGTTAAAAGTTTTAATGTTTAAAGGCAGTATACATCATTGGTAATCTCGAAAATCAGAAATGTTCACAGATTTACGCCTAACTTACACAATATAAACATGATGACCGTAGAAAACTTCGCCCAAGTGCCATTTCGCCCCAAACCACTTCGCCCGAGTGCCATTTCACCCCAAATTACTTCGTCCAAACACTACATCGCCTGCAAACCCTTTTTTGACTGTTTTCTCAAGTACGGAGCTGGTTTTTGCTCAGGTTGGTTTTAATCATGCATATCTTCAATCACACAGGGGATAAAAATATTTGTAACAGTTTACCAATCATGTACATGTATACTATCTTTAACTTAATAAAACTATTTAAAATAACCAAAATGTACACAAACACTGAGTTTTAAATATTCTAAGAAAATTAATATTAGATACTGCGTACATTCCATGTTCAATGTGCGCTCCACTTTATAATGCGTTTTATGAAGGCAAATGTTTTCCATTAAACCTACGCCATTGGTGGGTGGCAGCCGACGGCCAGAGACACCGGGGACTTCCCTTACTCTTCACGAAAGAGTGCTCCGAGATCTTTTAAATGCATTTACACAACACACTGGACCCACGGCTTTACATCCCTTCTGAAGGATGGAGCAACTGTGTTTAAGTACCTTGCTCAAGGGCACAGGTACCACGGCCGGGTATCGAACCGCAACACCAAGTTTTCACCAGAGTATTGCGAGTCAGTGACCTAAACAACTCGGTCAGAGAACCACATGTGTCAGAAAACTCATTATTTTGTCACATAATAATATTCCCTTAGAACAAGTATGGCAACAAATTGAAGTGGACGAGAGTAATATTAAAATAATACGGTAAACCTGTAAAGGGAAATAAAACTTGTTCATTAATTTTTTCAGATTTATTGAAGAAATTATTTCTGCACAATATGCATTTGAAAGCAATATGCATTTGACTGTCCACTTTATTCAACAAACTGATCTCTCTTCCACATGAATAATTCCTACGCCATTTCGTTCCATTATAAGTCCATAATGCGATTTGCATCTGATGCAGATTTACACACTCTGCTTGGCTAAGCCGTATAATCGCTTAGGTGTCTCCTTCATCAAAGATCTGCCATCAGCAGTAGATAGCAGCCTACACGTCGCTCCAAGGTCAGCGCTATAACAACGAGAGATCTAACTTTATAAATAAGGTATCTCTAATATGCTTGCTATACTTGGATATCCTATACAGTTTAGAACACGGTTCTTTAATTTCGATACGAGGACGTTCATCCTGGGCGTTGCATTAGCCTTTTGCGTGTTATAACATTTGCATAAAGGCTGGCACCCCGAATTCTCCACTTTCAAATGGAGGCGCAGTTTCAAAAGTCCACATACTATGCTATTGTTGCTACGTGGTGCACGCCATTGCCTAATAATTAACAGTCTGGTTGCTTTATGCCATTCTCTCCTACAATGAACACCGCATTGATTCTGTACTTCAAATCTGCCGCGTGCGTGCACCACATAGCAACACAAATTTAGTCTGGTTAAGTGGATACTAAGTGTACATTTGAAAGGAAGTAGGTCTACTTCAGTACATCCAATTGCCGATTTTAAAAGCATAAACAACTCGGACAAACGTTGTTACATGATTTTTACGATTCTGCATTGCAATTTTACAACTATAATTTATGTCTACATCAACAGAAAACTTGGTTTGTGTTAAGTTCAAATCCCAGAGGGAAGGAGCTTTCTTGCCCCAAACGCGATCGTCTTAAATCTCCATACCTCAATTTGTCCCCAGCCGCCAGTTGACAACCTCTACGACCGCTTTGCCACGAACAGTGACTTATGAACCGCGCTCAGGCTTTTATATCCCCATGCCAATATGAATTGATGAATTTACAAGCCCTCAAATCCCTAGCGAATTGAATCCAATTAAATCTAAAAGCCGGGATGAGTATCAGATGATCTCGAACTCGGGGGTGTACAATTTTCACGCTCATATGTGACTAGGGTGGATAACTTTTGGAGCGACATTCGTACTACATAATATTATTGCCCAGATCAAAATCAGCTAAACTTTTTGGACGTGTTCCCATTGGACTTCTTTTTCCGAGCCCTCGCGGGAACTTTCCGCGACTCCCTGTAAACATTGCTTCCTGTAAATCTCCCGTGCGTTCCCACTTACCATATATTTTACACGACGCGAGCGGAAAATTTAGCTACTCGGCTGGCCATATGTGGTCAATTGAGGGCGTGGTTTACATAACCTTTGACCTAACAGGATGTTTGACATGCCATGCGATACACATATAAATTTTATGTCAAATTCCCAAAAGACGACTTCGTTATTTTCATTCAAACAAAATATAATTATTAAAGTTTATGAGCACTAGCGCATGCTCAATGAAATCAGCAGACAATGACGTCATTCGCGAGGAAGCCATTTTAAATCATGTCCCCTAAATCAGTAAAATACATTAGTAATTGGATTGGTGCCATACTACTTTGGAAAAAGCGACAGTCTGGTATCGTCCCAGTCAGATGTTTAAATGTTATCTAAAATGGCTGTTAAATAAACCAGTAGACTCAAATGACGCCATTCGCGAGGACGCCATTTTAAATCATGTCCCCCGACTGAGTTCTCTAAAATTTACAGTGCTGATGGTGCCATACTATTTTCGAATGAGCGATAGTCTGGTACCATCAAAGTCAGATGTTTAAATTTTATTGCGGATTCAGGGGACACGAACTATGTCTGCTCAATGAACCGGTAGACTCGCGGACGTATATATAAATTAGATTCCACTGACGTCATTCGCTACGACGCCATTTTAAATCATGTCTGGCACCATACCAGCATGTTGTTACATGTGTATTGTAGATTTAGAGGACGCGATCTAAAATGTCTTCCTCGCGACAAGTTTTCTGCACCAGATAATGTCCATCAACACTCTACTCATTACTAAACTCCAAAATTAAACACAAAACAAGGGAATTTTGAAGCAGTAAACAAGACGATGCAATTAAATTATCCGTCACGAAGTGCAAATAAGTGATATTCATTAATTTTCTTCTGGCGTGACTATTTCAAGGCGTCCCAGAACATTAGCGGAGTTAATGCAGATTTGCTTGTTGATAAGAAATGACAGTTCATTAATGTCCAATAAGAATTACGGGCGCATCCCCAGCGGGACTTTAATACCGTGGAGTAGCAGTATTGACGAAAAAGCAATGTTTGTGGAAGAAGCATTAAATAAAAAACACATTTGCCCCTAGGGGGGTTGAACGGCATGGGAATGGACGTGGGCGCCGCATGGAGTTAAAATGAATGTCCTTGCTGGAAAATCTTCCGATTTGGGGAACAAATTAATAAGTTAAAGAAAACCGTGACCGAGCGAACTCACCTCAGTAATACTAAATCAAAATCATTGAAATTTCTTTAAATATTGTTTTGGCGTAATGACAAATAATGAGAAACACACCAGGCAAAAATTGACACAAATGAGCGCTGCCTTGTTACCGAAAACTTTGTTTATAGATAATTGTTTTTACAAATCTTCGCTGACAGTTCACGCCTATTGTAAATGATGTCAATACATCAGAGAAAACTTGTCTGTTTGTTGACACATAAATAAATATTTGCAGGTTTCTGCTAATATTTAGTTCGCTAACGTATAATTGGACGATATTTTGGCAAAACATTGATAGTTTACATTTCAAACGAAGGTCTTCGACTCTGGCGTCGTGGGTTTTTAGATTTTTAAGATTTAAGCAAAAATTAGAGAGCAAGTGATGGAGTAAAGGACACAGAAAAGACAACGAAGATATTCCTTAAAGATAGTATACATGATTGGTAAACTGTTACAAATAGGTTTATCTCCCTGTGTGATTGAAGATATGCATGATTAAAACCAACCTGAGCAAAAACCAGCTCCGTACTTCGTCTAACTTTTGAGAAAACAGTCAAAAAAGGGTTTGCAGTCATTTCGCCCCAAAACCACTTCGCCCTGAACCATTTCGCCCTGAACCACGGCCTGTGCACGAAGTGGTTTTGGGGCGAAGTAGCATTTTGGGCGATGTAGTGTTTGGACGAAGTAATTTGGGGCAAAACGGCACTCGGGCGAAGTGGTTTGGAGGCGAAATGGCACTTGGGCGAAATGGTTTTGGGGCGAATTGAATTTTCCTCTCATGAGACGAAAACTAATTGTTTTACTCAATTCTCAAAGACTATAGCACTTTAGACAAAACCATTTCAGAGGAAGTTTTCTACGGTCATCATGTTTATATTGTGTAAGTTAGGCGTAAATCTCTGAACATTTCTGATTTTCGAGATACCAATCATTTATACTGCCTTTAAAGCCCAACAAAAAATAGTTTCAAATTTCAAATTTTAATTTTGTGGTAATTGCTTTAAAGACAGATTACATGATTGGAAAACAGAAACAACAGCATCACGTAACTAAAGAATAATGTTGATAAACCGCCTTGTATACATTTCAGCCACATCGATGCAGTAATACTTTAGAAAACCTGAAAATCTATGCATGGTTTGTGTTGAGTGAATGGTAAAAAGACATTAAAAAAGCACCTTCAGTTGGCATTTTCTCCCACAAAGAAATTGTTGGTCTCAAATTCATCACATTTCTCCCGGGATGTTTCCACAAAACATCTGTACTTTTTACCTGTTGCGTGCACGGGATATGATAAAACACAAATAATGGACTAGAAACCCTTATCGAAAGCTTCGCGCCTCGAAAGGCGAAATATGAAACACGATGTTGGTTTCCCCGGAGCGTACGTTCTCCCATACGTTCAAGGAGTTGTATACTTTAACTTGGCAACAGATTCTCATTAGTGAAAGAGCCCGTTTCGGTCCGGACGAGCCTAAAGAATAAAAAAGTGTCAAATTAATCACTGCGCGGTTCTTACGGCGAGAAGGCTAAATTAAATACACAGACTGACGACAGCCAATCATCTTATGAATTTTTCTGGAATGAAACAGCTTTTCCCTAAAGATCCACTGTTTTCCGAAAACAATTGTAGAAACGCGTTTGTAGCATCAACAAAAATTATAGATTTGCTTTTAAATGTACTTTTTGACATACATAAGATAGTATAGGGGCTATTGTTTTTATATTTTTTTGGGCCGCGCAAGGAATAAAAAAAAATGCCTCACAAGCTATTCGATATGTTCTATACCAGCCGAGTCGTGTGTACTTTGCGAAAATGTTACAAGAAATTCAACGTCTCTTGTCGATTTTTAGAAAGAAATTTGGGCACCCATGCAACAAAGAGAAATGTTCATTGCAAAAGAACAATTTAAAAATCTGATCCATTAATACCGTTGGGAAATCCTGTGCCTGTTTTAGGCCTTTAACTTTGCGTTTGAGCACTGAGGGAGTATAATTTGCATTAAGGAGCCCATGGTTTCCCATTGTCAAATTTCCCCACCCATGTCCATGATGGTCCATCTTTGTCAGCCCCCGCTGCCGTATGACAAGCTTTAATGGGCAAAAGAAATGATGACGTCATAGTGACGTTTGTTTACATGAGTATACTTTCCTATATGTCCCGACAAAGCGTTCGGTTTCCTCAGATTTACGTAGACATGCGCACATGTAACAACGCGTGACGTCAATATGTTCCGAGTATACCAGTCGTTGCATTTCGGGTAAAACATTGTTAATCTTTTTAAAACCCCTACACAAAATTTCAATCCAACATTTTGACCAGAAAACGTTACTCAAATGGAAGATATAATTGGTTCCAATGCAATGATTTCACCCAAGACGATTTTGTTTTGTAAGAAAGTGCATAACTGAAGA
Source organism: Henricia sp. BOLD:AAB3569 (assembly GCA_037783545.1). Classification (NCBI taxonomy): domain Eukaryota; kingdom Metazoa; phylum Echinodermata; class Asteroidea; order Spinulosida; family Echinasteridae; genus Henricia; species Henricia sp. BOLD:AAB3569. Next base: position 603,782 of record JBBELK010000080.1, on the reverse strand, counting down.
TGAATTTATATAAATGCGTGTGACACGCACCTTTTTACAAGGGCGCCCTCATGTGAGCGAACCTAGACTACCGTGATATCATGGTTGTCCGTGATATCCGTGCAGTAATATGAATTGCGTTGCTTCATGAAAGAAGCGCGGGCGGTTACAAATGCCGCAATTATGAAATTGCGATAAAATGAGTTTCGCACAAATGAGGCATGATCTTTTCCGTATACATTATAGACACAAATTAATCAGTGTTTATTTATTTTTAATTTGCGCGAAAAGCACTCAATGCCCTTTGAATTTGCACGGCAATCGGCGAAGCCTTCTTTCTGAAAATGAATCCCCGTGTTATAAGGAGGTTTTTATATCATCAAGATCGATCGGCAGCTCGTGATTAAGGGTTTAATTGTCCCCGAATTATCCGATCCCGGCGGCCCCCTAAATTCGGTACCTCGCACGGAACCGAATTAATCAGCGCTTCGGTCTGTTTCACGAGAGCCGTCTTTATATATGCTGGCTCTTACTAGACCCTTAAGATTGATTGAGGTCGAAGTCGAGTGTCCTTAGAAGAAGCAGGGCAAGGCGTTTTGACCCATCTTATCTTAGTCAAGGTTTGTTAACAGCCAGCGAAACAACCTTACCGAAGCGTCGGTTCACATTTTGTCTTGGAGCTTAGGGTCGATGTCTCACAAACTGCACGTGGAACACCCAGGGTTGTGGGTACTTGCGCGTGATACTTGCACGCCTGCGCAAAGTGCTTGACTATATTTGCTACATCCTTCGGATGGGCTGTAAAGCCTTAAAGATCCATAGGTATTTGTGGAAACTTACACCCACCTGCAAATTGTATGCAACAAAAGGTTGATGTTAACGACCACAAAGCTTGTCCGGGGTTTGTTCTACCTAGCAACAATTAATGTATGCAAAATCAATTACAACCATAGAAATCGAATTTAAAGTAACATGTGAATGAAATAGCTCTTCACTAGGCAATGTCACAAGAAACATCGATGGGTTTGGATATGCAAATGTATAGTATCGGCTGGGAACGAGGTGGATTACCCTGGGGAAGAGGGTTTGCCCACATACCAATTTGACTCTAACAAACCACAAACAAATCTTTCTCTTTTTCACCTTTCCGGTTCCGTCAAAATGACAAACGACACCGTCCTTACCCGGCAGATAACACCCATCTCCCGTGCAAATAACGCATTTAATTCCCTGTAAAGACAGACTACCTTGCCCGGATATTAGCTACGTGCGATCAGCACAGTCGTCAGATGCGATACCGGGTCTTTTGTCCGGATTATTAAACCTAAAGCCTCGAAAGAACAGGAAAACAACTCGGTTTCTTTCAAACTTGAAGCGCGTTGTTTTGGCCGAGTATACAAGAGCGATCAGTCTTCGTGTTTATTTAGTGTCGGGTTCGCGTAGCAATATCGCACGGTCATTTGTCATTTTCGACACTGCCGCTTATACCGAAAACAAAAAGGTGTCATGGACTATAACTTTCAATTCGGATACTGTCTTTTTATTCGATAATCCATCATTCTTTAATTCATCAATGACAGTGGCGAAGAATTGACAAACACTAATTTTCTCTCAACCGCTGCTACATTTTCTGGACACGTTGAAGGTAGAATACATGATTGTTATATCGAGGTATCAGAAATGTTCACAGATTTACACATAACTTACACAATATAAACACGATGACGGTAGAAAACTTCCCCTGAAATGGTTTTGTCTGAAGTGCTATAGTCTTTGAGAAATGAGCAAAACAATTATTTTTCGTCTCGCGAGACGTAAATTTATTTCGCCCCAAAACCACCTCGCCCTGGACACCAAATCGCTTTGAAGCACTTCAGCCAAAGAGGCCATTTCGCCCCAAAACCACTTCGTCGAAACACTACCTCGCCCAAATGCCACTTCGCCCCAAAACAGCTCAGAGCGCCAGCCGTGGTTCACGGCAAAGTGGTTTTGGGGCGAAGTGACTGTAAACTATTGTTTGACTGTTTTCTCAAAAGTTAGACGGAGTACGGAGCTGATTTATGCCCAGGGTTAATAATCATGCATATATTCAATCACACAGGGGGATGAAACTGTTTGTAACGGTTTACCAATCATGCATGTATACTAGCTTTAAGCATCAAGTCAAGTATACATGATTTTCACTGCCACGACATTTTAATCAACCAATCTTATATATTGGCCGGAATTTTTTTTTATTAAAATGGAAGTTAAAAGTGGTTCCAATTGTCCAGTGCATGCAATGGTTCTGCCCAAAATCATATTTTTTTTAAATAACAAAAATTAAAGATGAATGTATATAAATGCGTGTGGACGAGTAATGTTTTACAAGGACGCCCTCATGTGAACGAAACCAGGCCCCTGACTACCGTGGTATTATGGCGCTGTTTTCCGTGCAGTATAACCAAGGTACCAGCCTAAATAGGACGGTGGCTTCGCACAATTTCTTGAAACCATGGGCACAATTTGTCAATGTTTTCTGGGAACGTAGATGAGGTACTGAGCTGACTTATACACAGGTTGGTTTTTATCATACACATCCTCAATCACACATGGAGATAACGCCGTTTGTAACAGTTTTACAATCTTGTAATCTTTAACCCTAACACTCCTCAATCCTCCAAAATCAATATGATTTTACATACACCCTAGGGGGTTAGGTTAATGTCTTTAAAGTAGGAAATGTTGGATGATTAACATTTTCTGATTTAAATTGCACCACAAAATCTTAGACAAGAAAAATAGAAACGAACATACTAATATCCCCCAGAATCCGTCAATTACGAACAGTAATCCACAGAGGTTCAGTTCAACCGCCCTACTATCCCCGAGTCTTTGGGGAATTTTCTACCCTTGTTATATGACGACAATTCTGTCAAACCGGCACAAAAATTAGAACAGAGAATCGGTGGAATTTGCCTAAGGAAGTTTACCTTCCGACGTCTTTCGTGTCACGAAGGAGTCTTTTCAAACATGGGTTATCGTGTTACGGAAAACTAAGATGGGAAGTGACATGCTTTCTTAGAATGTGAAGTTAGTCCCACGGCGCCATAGCACCAGTACTTGCCGTTGAGAGCGCGCATAGATATTAAGTTACAACACTTCGAATGTGGCACCATGGCCGAGCGGTATGGCGTGTTGAATCCAAGACTGTGGTCAATCCACAGGTCGTGGGTTCGAATCCCATCCCGGCTTGTCCATGGTGCGTGTGCTCTTGGGCAAAGCACTTTGCCATGAATTGCCTCTCTCCGCCCAGGAGGAAATGAGTGTAGAGAAAGCTAATGTGTTTGATTAGTCCCTGTGCGCATAAGCTGCACGGGACTGTATACTCCCCAGGGAGCTGAGAAGGATTAAGGAATTATATTACTGAGCCCAATGACCAGGGGTAATAATGCAGAAAGCGCATTGAGAGATCCGTCGGATCTGTAATGCGCTATATAAGAACTGTCTTGTTATTATTATTATTATTATTAGCTTGTTTTAAAGTTGCACATACGTAATTTTGAATGTCTTTGGCGGACAACGGCAAATAAGTTCGCTCAAAAAGCGAGACTACATTTTTATTGCAGAAGTACAGAATCAATACCGTGTTCACCGTAGGAGTGAATGGCACAAAGCAACCAGACTGTTGGTTGTTAGGCATTGGTGTGCACCACGTAGCAACAACAGTATAGTATGTGGACTTTCTAAACTGCACCTCCATTTGCAAGTGAAGAATTCGAGGTACCAGGCAGAGTGCAAACGTTACGTGTAAAAGGCAAACT